>JAVQJF010005184.1:0-14156 GCA_036023855.1 Gadopsis marmoratus
TTCCTCCTGGTGCACGACAATGCCTCATGTGGTGAGAGAATGCAGGCAGTTCCTGGAGGATGAAGGAATTGATACCATTTACTGGCCCCCACGCTCGCCTGACCTAAATCCAATAGAACACCTCCGGGACATTATGTTTCGGTCCATCCGACGCCGCCAGGTTGTACCTCAGACTGTCCAGGAGCTCAGTGATGCCCTGGTCCAGATCTGGGAGGAGATACCCCAGGACACCATCCATCGTCTCATTAGGAGCTCTGACATTGTCAGGCAGCATACAAGCACGTGGGGGCCATACAAACTACTGAGTACCAGTTTGAGTTGCTGCAATGACATTTCAGCAAAATGGACTATCCTGCCGCATCATTTTTTCACTTTGATTTTTGGGGTGTCTTTGAATTCAGTCCTCTGTAGGTTGAAAGTTTTCATTTCCATCAAATGATGTGGCATCCTTTCATTCCTAACACATTACCCAGTCCATATCAGTATAGATATCCAGCATTATTTTTTTCCCATTGAGATCTGATGTGTTTTCAAAGTGTTCCTTTAATTTATGCTTCAAAATGCTTCAAATTGATTATGGGCTGAACTTGACTTCCAAGTGTCACCTTGTTTACCTTTGAGCTTCCCTTTGTTCCCTGCCCCCCCCCACACACAAACATACATAGCTCCCCAAGGAGACCCCCTGCTGTGAATGGAAAGAGGTCGTCTGCCTGATTCGCCTGTCTTCCCCACCCGGTGATGGGTCACATCCCCCAGGATCTGGAGGAATCTGTCTGATTAGCCCATCCACCCCTCACACCTCCACTCAAGGATGGAGAGATCAACTGTGTCTGTGTGTGGGGGCATCATGCATGTGTGTGTGTGTGTGTGTGTGTATGTGCGCAGACATGCTTTCACATGTATGCATTTTATTATGAGCTCTGTGTGTGCACATGGTGGTTTGTGTGCAGTCTGGAGGTCAGATAGGTCAACTTTCCACTCAAGACATTGTTAGTCATTTTAATCATGACTCAACCAGCGGAGGGTCTGCACCAGACTAATAAAATGCTTTAGAATAGTTGATTATGGCTGCAGTCCACAGTCTTTCACCCTCATACATACACACACACTCGCATACAAACACACACAAGCACACAATACAGCCCCTTTTGATCTTTAATGTGTGTCTTTGGCTGCAATTCTTTTCCTGTGTCTTGCAGCCTCAGTGAACCAAACTTGAAAGCCGCTGCTATTCCCCGGAGAGAAGAATGAATCTCTTTAGGTCCATTGTGGCATTAAGCTTTGAGGGGGCACAACAAAGAAGTCAAATAGATATGTACACATTTTCCAGTTGCTTATTTTTCTCCAATTACTTGAATGGCTCTTGAAAGAGCAGTTCCTTAGACAATAAATAAAATAATTCTCTCCGTTATTTCCCCGCTCAGTAATTAGCTACGATGCAGTAGCAGTCAAAAAAGATAAAATTGCATTGCATGTTCTTTAAAGATAACAAAACGGAACAGATGAAATGGGACAAAATATGTTTACATTTTGTTTCTTATTCAGAGACAAGCTATGTGAATCGGCTTACAACATTTACTTCTAATACATTTTATAATAAATGATTAATGCTGATTAGACATATCAGAGGATTCCATATGCGTCCTAAATCCCTCAAAGATTTAGCCTCAGCTTTTCCCTTTGACCCTCACATTCAGCTTGTCTGTCAGCCTTTCATGTGTGATCAACAGAGAAGTTCGGAACATGCTACTTTCACTCTGCCATTCTCCCAAGCATCCATTGCACTCAATTTGATGTCGGAGGGACGCGGTGTGTCTTAATGACCCTGCGCTCATGAATTAATTAATCACTTCTTTGGACCGTCTCAAACACAGCAGCTTGTGATCAAGTGTATTGTGGGATTGAGATAAGGCGCGGATATTGCCTGGCAATGGAACTGACACAAGGACCCTTAATTAGCTCAATTAATTAACCATGGGGGAAGGCCATGGTGGAGGCTTCTGTATGTATGTGTGTGTGTGTGTGTGTGTGTGTGTGTGCATAACAGAGTTGACGGCTACCTGGAGATTGAGGTTTAACTGCTGGTGCATTTCTTCACCGGGTTGTGGCAGGAAGATAAGAGACAGGGTTAATAGATGTACATTGACGAGCACAGTGCTGCTCATTGACTCATACCTCGAAGTTACATTTCTAAATTCAGTTTAAATAAGGATTAATGGCCGATTTAATGTTCCAAAATGAGCAAAGTGTGCCCGTGGAATTCTGAATTTGTGAAGTTGCCGCTGATAATGTTTTCATCTGTGTCATCGTGCACCATCACCAATACGTGTCATCTGTTATGGTGCTCCAACACCAGACTTTGTCAAGTAGTCTACCATCTTGGCCTTGCTGTTAGGCCTACCACTCCTCTTCTACAGCACGACAGTCTAATTTTCTAGTAATCATTTCATTTAGGTGTCAACTGTGTGCACAGTATACTTCACTGTTGCTGGTCCATTTTGAAGCTGCGTGCTTTCACTTCTTTCATTCACTACTGACATTATGTTATGTCACGTCTGATTGTGATGGGCGGGCCCGCTTTGACCATCTTGCATTGGGGCCTCGTTATGCCACTGATCTTATGGCACCACTTCATGCTGTATTACCTACAGCAAAAGATATTTCAAATTGACCTTTAGGTTTCATAACTGTAGACGCCACATGGGATGATGTCATCTTCATAATGAACCTCAGTCCCCACATGTGTGAAAATATTGCTGTGTCTCTCGCTCGTAAACCACAGCTTGGTGTCTGTGGCCTCTGGTCTGTGGATTCCCGGTGGTCTCTTGTGTGTATTATAATCATATAAACATTTGACATATGCTAGTACTCGTAATACCTGTGGCCTTATAGGAATGGTTGAACATTTTAGGAAACACACCTTCTTTGCTGAGGGTTAGATGAGAAGATAAATTCCACTGGTTCTCATGCAGGCTGCCGCGTACTCTACACTGCTGCGTAAATTATTGCATGATATGAAAATTTTGCTGCTTCTGCTCATCTACCAGCCAGCCCAGCTGCCAAATGTTCAGATGTGCTTTTATGTACTGTAGCAGGGACTTTATAATGTGTATTCCCTGGTAGCTCATACATCAGCTTGTGCAGAGAGTACATAAAAATGACTCTGTTCTCTACCAAAGAGCAAAATCTATATCTTACTGTGTCATTTGTCTTCAGTACAGTAATTGAGACTGATATGATGGCTTGACTTTAATAGTTAAAGGTTGGTTGACAAAAAAAAGTGAGAATAACTTAATAGTGTAAAATCTGATATATAGTACTGTTCATCTGATCGTGTCCTCTGAAATTCTCTTTCACAGCATAGCAACTGACATGACTTTGAAATTTCTAACAGTAGTTTGTACACAAATATCTAATAAAGTTTAGAAAGCCTGGAATACAGTAGCAGTGTTTCCCATTCATGAATTAATATATAGTGGTCCGCCATAGATTAATTTCTTCCAAAATAGTCTCATACTGAACCAAACATTTTTCTTCATCTCTCACTCCACGTTAACCCTCTGAGACCCATTGGATCGTATACAATCCAAAAACATCACGTTGACTTTAATGTGTCATATCGGTTAGTGCTAAAGACAAACTGGATTTCCTTTTAAACTAGAGAAACAGTGCTAACCGCTGAGCCCCTATTTGTCTATGTGAGCAATTTACGTATGTCTGTAAAACTAACATATAAAGTTAAAGATGTGGATGGTCTCCCCTTTTGCATGGCACATTGCTTGTTCTACTTGTATGTATATCGATCAGTTCTCACCTGCCATCTTTGATGGTGACATATTAGAGTGTAAAGGTCACATTTCTATGTCGGGCGCTGCTATTGGCCCCAGTGGATGAAATTCAACCAATCGGAGCGTCTCGATTCATTTACAGGTTCTATTTTCTACGTGCTCCTCCCTCTAACAGGCTTGGCTATTGGTTAATCCCCTCAAGGCTTCGCTTAGGCACCTGAGCAAAAGTCCATGCACTCACCATCTTTGCTTGTCTCCCTCTTTCAACTCAGCAACCTGTAGTAGTCAGTCCGGATGAGAAACAGAGAGATTTTAAGATGCTCACTGTACGTCTTTGGGCCTGCAGCATCAGGGTGAGTTGGACCTCTATTGTATGCGCATATTTACACACAGACACACATATGTGCTGGAACCGACTGTCTGGAACAACATGTCTGGCGGCATTTTGAGGACACGTTTGAGGTAAGTGGTTAACTAACTAGACTTATATCTTGCGAGTGGCAGATATTTCGTTAAAGTGCAAGTAGTAATTCTCCCAGGTTTCATTCACACTTCTCCACAATGAACAGGGTAAGGACAAAGGGCATGACTGAAGTTGCAGAGATATGTGCCAAACATTTCATTGCACATATTCGAAACAGTAGAATCTTCTCCATTTGGCTAATTGTTGTTACCTTCATATTCAGGTCAAATCAGACTTTCGTAACAGGCTGCAAGGAGAGCACCTGGCTGCCTGGCCGAGGGCCTCTCAATGGGCCGAGCCCAGAAGAATTTAGTTACACATTGTCAATAGTGATGTAAATCTATCTCAAACCTGTTCAACACAGGTAACTTTTGCTCAAATGTGTGCTCTAGTGTTGTGAACTGTGTTAAACAGATGTAGCTTCTTAATTTTGCTCTCAAAGTGCACCAGATTGATGCATTTAACTTTAAAATTTTAAACATTTTCTTGCCGGGGGGGCATGCCCCGAGACCCCCCTATAGGGTTCGGGGTCCTCCCCCCAGGATGTCATGAAATCCTGTGGGAGAACATTAATAGAAATAAGAAAGGGGAGGTTAGAGTGAGGTGAGGTGGAAGCGATTGCTACAGCACAGATGGATGGAGAAGTACCTTCAATGTCAGGTAGTCATGGTAACCTGTCACACAGGAGTCATCACAGGATTGTTGGGCGTGAGTTGAGAGTAATGGTAACAACTGGTCTAGCGAATTCCACCTTGCACTTCACGTAAAGGCAAAGTGTTTTGTCTTCCTGCGGAGGATTGTAGATGATGTGTCAGGCCAGTGTCACCATGTGGAAACAAAGCATGCAAAATACACAGCATGTTTATAGTCACATATTGACGACACAGACTGTTCAAAAAAGAAAAAAAAATATATTTTAATTTGCCTCACTGAACACCCATATGCGTGCACTGCCAAAATTCAAAAAGGAGATATCCCCATTAGTCACGGTTGAGTTAGGACGAGGGACCTAACAAGGGGGGGGCAAGAGTTAGAGTGCGAGAGGAAAGTGGGCATGGGGAAGGAGGCAGCAGGTGTGTAGCTGATAATGACCAGGTGGAGGTGGCTGGGCTCTGGTTCCCCCAGTCGCTTCACTGAGTCCTGTGGCGAGAGGAAGAGGGAGGCAGAGGGAGAAAAGAGGAAGGAGGTGAAAGGAGCCGAGATTCCACAGAGGGGTTGCCAAGATGAGGCAGCCATCCTATCAGCCTTTTCCGCCATCTCCGTCGCGCCTTCCATCGTTTGCTCCACCTGAGCTCTTGTCAAAGCCGGGTTCCTCAGCCAGATTGATGATTGGCCTGTCAGTACAAAAACAGGGACCAACCTGCAGCATAGCACCACAGTGAGCCATTTTCGTCATCGGAATTAGTGCTAATTTTCTTGCTTGATGTGATGCCCTGAATGTCACAGCTTATTATATATTCTGTATATGTGCGCTCCTCTGGCCCTTGTTATGCTCCTTGGATTTACACCCATCTCACCACAGGTGTTCTGATGTATCACAGCAGGAATGGCACAGGTGTACCTAATGACATTAATGATGGCTCCGTTCCATTTGAATGTGTCAGTAAGCCGAGCTCAGTGAGACAGCACGCGCAATGCCAGGACTCTGTAACGAGAACTCCTGAATGGAAGGCAGCCATCAGTACCTGTGTTTGACAAGTCACGATGTCCGCTGTAAGAAAGGTCTATATTCCATCATCCCTGCATGTCTAACAACACACTCAAATTCTGCTAAAACCCTCTGTCCCAGCAAATTAAAAAAATATGCTACGAATAACAACTGTAGGGGGCGTGGCGTCTTGGCTACATAGAGTGTGGGTCGGGGGACACGGGGGAGACTGATACATTTCACTATATATTTCACTCTATATATAAGCATTGGTGTTTGATGGAGGTTGTAATGGTGGAAAAAATCATCATGTGGTAGTTTTACCAATCACTGGGGAGTCCAGCTATGCTGTGAAGGACCACTTGCTGTTTCCTGTGTGTCAAAATTGTCTGCTCGTGATGCTACCTGACAGCTTCAATTCATTTGTTCTGACATCTGAAATGGGTTTTGAGTGAATCTGTAGGGTCTCAAATTGGGGATGGGACACGCTGCCGTCTCACTTTGTGATTTAGGCTAATAAGACAGGTTTTGACATTTGATTCTTCCATCACGCAGCTCGAAACAGATGCAAGGCAATGTGTTTACTGCAGTGTTACATATTGCTAACGATAGCATTCTACGCTCTCACTGAAATGTCATGGGTAATATCACAACTTTTTCATGCAGTGTGCCTGATGTGGCATGTTGAGCTGTAACTGTGTGTCGTGATTACACACAGGCCCCCGTGCTGCCACCTAAAGCAATGCATTCACTGACTGGGTCCATTGCCTCTGTCACGGTCCATTTAACTGCACCCACTCCACAATTGTGTCCAGGTCACTGCCTCTGTAGACCCCAAACACACACGCACCCACAAAATGACACATATTTTAACACTGACAAGATTTTTGTCAATCGGCAGTATTTACTAAAATGTTTTGTTCAAATTAGGTTTATTTCTAAAGACCTTTGTCACAAAAAGCATGTTTTAATGTACAAAACAGAGAAGATACCATACTTGCACCTGACAATCAATCAAAACAATGTACCACCCACAAAATAGCATTTTGACAGGACAACGGAATGACTTATTGATTTCTTGTCGGATGAGATCACACAAAAACACACACATGCACACTTTTGCATTACTCATACTTAATGTACTTTTAAACTTATTCCTTATTAGTGATTTAGCTAAAACACAAGATCTTTAGCTCTGCTAATGTGAGGTACACAAGCCCGGCCATCTGACTCGCAAGCTGTTCAATGTGTTTTAAAAGGTCAAAGTAGGGTGGTTAATGCACTTTGGAAAAGGAAGTATGGAGATACAGTTTGACTGGTGCACACCTACAGAACATGCACAGTGCAAGATTACAAAGTCTTTAGACATTTACAATTCACACATTAAACACCCACTGATGTAATTTTATATTCCTGTCAAATTGTGATTAGTCATGTAGAACATTTTATGCAAGTCCTTTTCTTTCCCTCTCTGTGGACATCATTGGAAGTGGAATGTTTTTCTCTTGGCTAGCACTCCTCTGTGGGTCACACTTGTCTGTTTCACTTCTGCCTACAATGTTGGGACGCTCTCATGTTTCTCAAATCTGATTCTTGCTCTAGAAGTCAAAGCAAAAAACATTTTTTAAATCTCTGGGAGGATCTGATAGAGCCTGCTAGCTGCTCTGTAAAGCTGAATATTGCTACACGTGATTGGTAGTTGTCGCCTGGGGAGCATGAGGTCCACCTTTGTGTGTAGTCCCCACTGAGTGTCATAATATCTTTGGGCTGAATATCTTTCTGACGTGAAAAGAGGATTTTCCTGCCACAGGAAATTATTAGAATATGTGCAGTGATTACACGTGACAGCACGGCATCCTCCACAAATGATGCAGTCTCCCTCACAGCCAATCAGATGTGACTGTGTCATCCTCTCCTCTTTTAACCTGTTATTGCACTGTTACTGTTAGTGCATTTGCAAAAATAAATTACAGTGGAGCATAGACATCATTTCTCTAAGTTTCTACAAAACCTAACTTGAGGCCTTGCCCCCATGGGCACAAGTAAATTAAATAACAAAAATAACAAACCCCAGCAATGAACAAGTATGATGAATCTAAATCCAACCTGAAGCCAAACTTCATTTAAAATGTTTGACCAAACCCTGCCTGACCCGTCGGGTTAAGGTCGGGTTTCCTCTAATGTGTACCACTCGCTATTCAGTCATTGGCCTTTCCCTCTGTTTTAAATGAGAAATACATGGCAACTATTCTGGGAACCTTTCCAAATTTCTCCCAAAAATATCCACAAAAATAATTTTAAAATTAATTTTAGACTAGAAATAGGCCATGCAGTTGCAGTATCCTGTTTCTAAGGCCTGCTTTTTATTGTTTTTATAGGCTCAGGAGTTTAGAGAGGCAGTCAGCCATGTTCTCATCTAAACAGACAAGAGTCAAATTGTTTGGCAAAAACTGAGCTCGTCAGATGTAGTCTAGTTATGCGAGGCAAGGGGATTTTCAAAAACTCCTGTCTGTCTTGACTGTTGTGCAATAAACCTTTTCAGAATCTTGGCTCGCACTCACCATTTGAACAGGTCACTCCCCAAGTTTTAATCCAAGCCTCCTCCATGTCTTTTCTTTCTGTGACTTTTTCTTCTATTTGTACATGCTTAGTATTCTAACAACAATGTCATGACCAAACTCCCAAGTAAGTGTATCCATTAGGCCACTGGCAGCAAATAAATGTACCGGAAAAGTTCGTGTAGCTGCTGCTTGGAAACACAAGTTGCAAAAATGAAAGTTTAGTAGAAGCAGCGTGAGGAAAGATGAGCGTAAAACTAAGTTTGTAGAGAATGCCGTGTTTGTGTCAGTGCAATGTTTTTCATTTTCCCAGGGTGGGACCTCAGTGTTTTGGTGGTGTCACACTCTTTGACAACTCAGTGCTATCTGCCTTGATTGTTTTCCTGTTTGGCAGATATGATGTTCCTTCCTCCCCCATCCAAGCCCCCCACGCAATCTCTTTCTAGAAAGTTTGTTATGTATGCTTTCGTTCAGTTTGGCAAAAAACACTTGTCAGAGTGATTTTGAAAAGTTTTTTCTTTTTTTTTTTTGATTTATCTCCCTGCTGAAGAGAGAACAAGTTGATGACTGAAGAGAGTAGAGAAAGCGTGAGAAAAACAGCCCTGTGATAGATGATAAGGCACAGGCAATTACAGACAACATACCAGACACTGTGCACTTGAAAGATATCACACTCGCAAACACACACACTCAACAATATATGCACATATGTTCAAGACACTGGCAATGTGAGATAATCTTGAGTTTCTTTCTTTTTGGAAAAGGCACACACACACGCTCACCAACACCTCCAACAAACTGGCAAGCACAGATGAGACCTGGCCAGGTCCAGTGAACTTGTAGCATTAGCTTACAGAGGCCAGCTTCCTTATCATTGTAGGTTCAATTACACACACTTACACTTACACACACAGATGAGAGCACACGAGGCAAAGTGGCATCCGCGCTATTGGTTTTCGAAAGTGTTCCGGAGCTGCAGAAGGGAGGGGCTGTAATGCAAAGCGACAGATTCAGGTCACTCACTCATTTCTGGGAAGGAGAAGGGGAGAAGATGCTGCATGCTGGAGAGAAAGAAGAACGTGTGGGATGAGAAGGGTGACGAGAAGGACGCGAGGCCGAGGAGGTAAAGAGACAGGAACGTTTAGGGTCCTGCAGGAGGATAAAACGAAGAGAGAGTATGCAGAAACAGGCAAACAGAGGAAGGCGTGCTGGATGAAGAAGCGAATGACCGAGGTGGAGACTATAAAGCGAATGGATGAGAAAGGGGAGACAAAAGACGAACATGAGGAAGCTTTGCACGCTGAGAGGAAGCCTGTGGAATAAAAGAATAAGGGAAGGCAGCATAAGGAAGAAGGATGAGATGGTAGTGGGGTACAAATGGAGAAGGTGTTAGAGAGGGCGAGTGGTGCCTGAGGAAGGGAAAAATGGAGGGAGAAGGTAATTGACATGAAGGCAATGTGACAAGCGAAAAGAAGAGTATGTAGGGAGGAGGAGAAGAGTCAAAGAGGGAGACAGAATTACTATTGAATGAGGAACGTGGGAGAAAAATTCTTTGGAGGGCGATGCAGACAAGAGGGAAAGGGAACAAGCTGTCATACAGGCTGAGATTCGATCTACACAACTCACGCGCATCTTAAATCATTGAACAAAATGGCCTGTTATAACGAGGGATTGTACTCTGCTTGCACATAATTCATGCTGCAGCGGAGTTTAATATTTAGAGAAGCAGCAGCCGCACCTGTTTTTAAAGTCAAGTTCAATCTTGGATTCAGTTTCCTGCTTCTGTTTGGGACATTTCTGGTTTTTAATATTGCAATAAATAATGATGTGACGTCCCTGTGAGATGCATCTTAAGAAATGCATCTTTATCTTTACTCGAGTTTTGATCTGTCGTATTCTTTTGACTCCAGTAAAGATCAGGTTTCAAACGATTCACAGAGTTTGTGCAACTAAAAAGGCTTCACTTGATTATCTCAAGTGCCTTCCTCCCTTCCTTCTCTCTTCTCTTTGTCGTCTGAGATCTGAGCGAGCAGAGAAGATGTAGCAGAGGAAACAATACAGGCCAAAGCCTCTCTCTCTTTCTGTGTTGCACTCCCACATGCTGAACATTTAAGTCAAAGGATGGAGGATACTGCAGGTGCGCCATGTAGGGGGTTTTTGTTCTGTGAGGGTGCAGAACAAGACAGGTGGGCAGGAAACTCAAACACACTTTTCTATCCCAGCAAGACCAGAGTATGACTTCATAAATCCCACAACTTATTATCATTGCAAAGACCTCTGATGGGCTAAGGCTTGGTGAATTTGTGTGAGAAGCAAACTCTAAAGAACAGCTCAACTGGACCGAAGGCCACTGTTCCTTAATGGTAGGGACGCTTGAAATACTGGAAGCAGTGATTATTTTGGCACCTGATTATGATTTAGATTTACACTCAGACAGTGTCTGTTTCACTTTGCACTGCAATGAAATGCTCACTCTCTTCAGAAAATACAGTTGAACGTACTGTTGGTCTAGCTCACCTTTGGTTGCAGCTATCTTGGCTCTCTACTGCAGAGCAGAAGCTGGATTCACTAACTTATTCACTAAAATACCATTCAGAACAGGTCTGGACACCGCTAGAGATTTGGCAACACTGTGTTACTTTATGGCCACCAAATACGCCTTGTAGGAGCGAGCCTTCGCCAAAGCAATGTTACATTTCCCCAAACATCCCGATTCCTTCGCACCTTTTAGTTCAACATTCTATGATTCTAGTGAACGAGAGAGAGAGAAAGAGAGAGAGCGTGTATGAGGAAGAGGCATTAAGGGGTGGGGTCCGAAAAAGATAGACAGTGAACTAAAAGACTGTTTATATAGATCTTGAGTTTTCAGGTTAAATAAATTATTTAAAAAAATATTTTCATTCTATTATTGTCTTTTCATTTGTTGAAGTGTCAGTTGAGGAAGGCAGGTAGTTGAAGTTGCGTTAAATTGCCTTTGCTGTATTGTTTTTATATAACTTTACATTTGGGCCAGCAAAAATGTACTTTGGCCACCAAATTTAGGGGCTTGGTGGCTGTGGGCCGCAGTGCTTAAACATATTAGCATCTACCCCAGCTGTTACTGTGATATAAAATTACATATACCATGGTAGAAGATTTGGGCCCTATCGCCCACCCCTGATTCACAACTGCCTGAGTTTAGCTTAAGACAAGAGGCCAAATCTTTGAATTCAGTTGTAGTTGTGTGACTGAAAATTATCTTTACTTTGATGAACATAGTTTTATTTAATTTGTAAACTTAAAACCAGCTGCTCAGCCTAGAAATGAGGCTTACAATGAAGTACTGCCTGCTTGTTGTGATATACTGTGGTTAGATTCAGCAGCAGCAGCTGTATAAACCTCAGTCTCTACCATGCTTTACGGTCATAGATCCTTAGACAGAGTGCAAAGGCTTCAGTAATCGATTGTGACTGTGCAGAGCAGTTGGTGACACTTTTTCATTGCTGTATCTACCACCAGGTGCAGCGGAAAGAGAGAAAACGCTCTCTTTTTCACAGCAACATGGTCTCTCGAAAAACAGTTGCTGGATTAGTTGAAATGCTGTACCTGTACGTTCCACTTTGATTTAATCAAATGTTTCATCCTTGGTGTATAAAAATTGATCCATATGAAAGTTGACGTTCTGTCTTTTATTTTGGGAGTTATGCTAGTCCATATTGGTAGGAAATAGGTCTCCTATCCATCCCATCAACATATGCTGATTAGATTGCAAATGTCCATATGGGAGGAAAATCCACACAAACACTAGGAGAACATTCAACATCCAGGACCTTGTTGCTGTGAGGCAACAGTGCTAACCACTGAGCCACCATGACGCCCCTCACCAATGCCTTGGTCAATCACTCGAGGGAGAACAGAAAAAAGAGGACATTTTTCCTCAGAGCAAAAGGTGGAGGGTCATGTGAGGTGACCCTTTCGAGCATTGACAGCACTGTCCGAAAACAAGAACATGAAGTCAGAACGAGAGAACAACATGCACAGGTTACATGATGTTGTCAAGTGCTAAAATTAAAAAGATAAATTAAAGATAAACTCCCTTTTCCAGTACATTAACCCTACAGTGATCCATCTACTAAACGAAGCTATTTGAACTAATGCTGCCGTATCTCAGGTATTAGACTTCTGACTGAAACTAAATCATCCGAAAGGTACAACCATTTATTATCTACCACCGTTATATGCCCTGATTCTTTTACCCCATGCAAATTGCTCTCTCAGCTGATGTGCTTATGAAACCACTTTTATAAGTATTCCAAAAATACTGAACTTCATTGCTATTTCTCCCCCTATTTGTCACCCACAAATATGAGGAGTGCGCTAGGCAGTTTTTTTTCTAAAGTACAGGAGGATGCAGCTGCCAGTTTTGGAGGTGAACAAATATTTACTTTTCTCCTCTTGATTTTCACTTTTGGTGGAAAATATAGACCCAGAGGATAGTTTTCAGTGACTACACCAACATTTTGAAATGAGGGCTCAGCTCCAGTATGTCATATCGGGTGGTGGACAACTGGAAGAAACAACACAAGACAACAGAACCCTTGTTTTGGTGTTAACATGAACAGTGCAAAACATAGCTTGCCATCAGTGCTGTTTGAAGGAGCCTGCTGTATTCGTTTCCATGCACACATTTTGAAAATAAATGTACGTTCAAAAAACTATAAGCTTAAATATTTTTCTAACTAAACAAGACAGAAGTAATTTCCTTTTCATAGAAGCTGCGTGTCGGACTTGTGACCTATGGCCCTGCGTACCACACACACCTGGAGAAAACAAATCAGATGGAAGAAAAGATCATGGGTCATGCTGATTTCAAATAGAGTAAATTGGATTCATTTACATCACGTTAGCACAGGTACTACATACTCGTACAAGTATATGTATAAAAATGCCTGACCAATCCCATACACACATAAAGACACACACTAATATAATGCGGGTTCACAGCCAATCTTTAAAGTCTGTCAATGTAAGGAAGAGACTAACAGCTAAACCTTGAATTAATATGACAACAGCTCCTCTACTGAAGAATCTCATTTATTTTAGTGAAAAAGAAACTTTAAAATTTAAAAAGTTAGCTTTCTTTGTCTGAAACCTTTATTTAGGCTGACGGTGGTTAATTTTATGTGACCTCTCCACTGACTGGATGACGTGGGGGCAGCGTTGGATCCCGACACAGGTGAAGTGTTAATAGAAATTCTTTTTCTATTTATGTCCATGTGTCTCCATGCAGCGAATACAGTCAGGTCCATAAGTATTTGGACAGTGACACCATTTTTGAAATTTTGCCTCTGTACGACATCACAATGTGATTTGAAATGAAGCAATCATGATGTGATCGAAGAGTAGACTTTCAGCTTTAATTCAAGGGGTTCGACAAAAATATCACATTAACCGTTTAGGAATTACAGCCAATTTTATACAAAATCCCCCATTTTCAGAGGCTCAGAAGTAATTGGACAAACTAGCATAATTATAAATATAAGGAGTATTTTTAATACTTACTTGCACTCAGTGACTGCCTGAAGTCTGGAACCGTCCTATCAGTTTTGCAGCATTTGGCTGAATCTGAGCAGATAGTTTAGTCCTATACACTTCAGAATCCATCCTGTTACTTCCATCAGCAGTCACATCATCAATAAACAGCAGTGACCCAGTTCCAC
>JAVQJF010005186.1:0-77120 GCA_036023855.1 Gadopsis marmoratus
ACTTTATATCTTATTATAACAAGTTCTCTAGAATAACACTATAGAAGTACTCACAAGAAAGGCCTGATGCCAAAAAACTCTCTGTATCTCTTTCTCTCATGACTTTTTTTCTCTGTCCACATTAGAAACATGCCATTTTTAACAAAAAATATATTTGCAAGAATGATGTTAGACTCCATCATAATCAGAATGCTCCATTGTGCAGCCAACAATGTCAGAAAGGGTCCAGCTAGAGATGAACTACAGGTCCTCAGCTAACTGGCTAAATCTAAAAAAGACAACTGATCAGCGAGGTTCTGAAACTCGCTCCGCTGCTGTGAAGTCGGAGGTTCGTCTGACCCCCGCAGAGCTCGTGTGTCCCACAACATTCAGTCCACAATCCGTGACAGTGAAGCCTGCTTGTCTTCAGCAGCTAGTTGGGTCTCTGCCCTCATGTTAACTTTACCCAACATTGATACAGCAGCTTTAATGACAGCTTCAATTTACAATTTAGTCTTTTTGTGTTCTGTCAACATGGTTTGGACGCTGCGCCCCCTGTCTGTTCACTCTGTCACAGCACTGCTGCACCGCGCTGCTGTCAGCGTCTTTGGGCTGAATGAATTTAGCCCAAATGCCCAGCAAATCAAGGGGGCGTGCCACGACGGCTGTCACTCACTTAACACAAATCTGATTGGACGCTGATGCCGCTGAGTTGGGGCTGTAAAAAGCCCATTGCTACCAGCCGCCCCTGGAAATACCAAAATATTGGGGTTTGGAAACAGTGACCTCATTACAAAGTAAAGGTTAGGGTTGTCCACCGGAGAGCAATGTCAAGTTTGTTTTTCAATGTAAAAATGTTCACTTCAGTAATTATCTCTGTCACAGTTTTAAAAAAAATTAAATCTCATTAATGGATACATATCAAAAATGTTTGCTATATTATTGGTTTATGAAACCATATATACATATATATATATATATAGCTAAACAGTACTGGTATTACAGTAGATCTGCAATTTACTGGCAGAGCTTTAGCACAGATGCTAACTTTTAGAACAGCTTAGCCTCTATTATCTGATTAATAAAACATAATTTTCTCATACAGAAATAAGAAAGAAAGAAAAGAAATGTTAATCAATTTGGGGGAAGGGGGGTTGAGGGCGGAGGGAGGATGAGGGGGGAGGCAGGGTGGGAGACTTTACTTGAAGCAATGAACACATCCAGAACTTTGTTTTCCTATATGACAATGAAAAATAGTATGTCTAATGATGGGCTGATAACCTGCGATTGTTCACTAATTGCCTCATTATGTCTTGTTCGGTATTATGTTGGGATTCTGTACAAATGAAAATGTAACGTCTTAATGTTTTCAAAAATAAAAACAGTCAATCTTATACAACATATCACAGCTTCTGTTTTTTTTCTTAAATCTGTAATTATTCTCCGTTTTCACACAGGATAAGTGGCATTATTATTAAGTTGGGTTTCATTTATTTGTTTTCTGTGCACGTCTCAGCCAATCAGCGCTTTTCCTGAAGCGTATTCAATCATTTATTCAAAATTGGCTGGCAGAAATGGGTGATGCCACAAAGGCAATGCCATGTTATTGTTAATAGTCACAGTCTCAAATGTTTTACTAGCAGGCTGCAGGTTGCCTTTCTAGTGTTTTCCACCTGCATAGTGGCTGAGTTTGCACTGTTTGCTGAGCTCACTGCTTCTGAGTGAATGTGACTTTTCTGAAGTTACTAGAGTATAGACAGAGAACTTTTTATTATTTGCAAATGTAGCGCTATACTTGTTTAATCAGCATTAATTGTGAAAAATTTGATTTTATTTGACCTTTTATAGACAATAAGAGCATGGTGGTACAGGTACAGGTAAATCAAGTAAAGCTACAATTATTCCCAGATAGCAAAATAACTTATTATTTGACAATGATCCTTCATAATGGAACATACAAGCAGTGAGTGGCCTGGTGAAGATTACATCACTCTGTTACACAAATACCTTATTAAATTCAATTCAATTTTATTTATATAGCGCTATATCATAACAGAGTTATCTCATAACACTTGTTAATATAGAATAAGTCTACAACAACTCTATATGTATAGAACCAACATTTCCACCATGAGCAAGCGCTAGGCGACAGCGGCAAGGAAAAACTGCCTTTTTACAGGCAGAAACCTCAAGCAGAACCAGGCTCTGGGTGGGCGGTCATCTGCCTCGACCAGACGATGCTCTGGCACAATATGTTACGCTCTACTAAAAAAAATGACTTTGCTCACTGGTCCTTTTAGCCTTGTTAGAACACTTTGTTTGCAGAACTATTTGCATGATTTCACCCAAGGCTCCTTTTAGCTACCTTCTAACCCTCAAACTAAGTTGCTGATTGCTTCCTCTTGTAGGTCCTGTAACACATGACTTAACATTCTGTTCCCAATTTCAGTCCTAAAAAAACTAATTTTCTACAGCAGACTTGCTCTGATCTATGTGACTCCTTAACTCAAGGGACTTGGCCTCAGCCTACATGACTTCTTTATTCTTTATCCATAACCTCCAAAAGCTTTGTCTTTTTCTCAGCTGAGGTTTATCCGGCACGGCCCATCTTTTTCTGCCAATAATTGGGAGGAGAAAACCTGTGTTATCTCTTCTATTGTGTTTAATGGCAGGTGGAATTCAGTTAAATGTTGCATTACAGCTGCTCTATACTGTTCATCTTTTTAGCTATCCAGAGGAATGGAATGGGTAAGAAATGGGAGGGGGCAAGAGGGTGAGAGGCAGATAGAACATAATAGTCTGCAGTTTTCTTTTGCAGTAGAGCAGTCTGTGCCTGTTGCTACTGCTTCTGTCACCAAATTCTGAGCTATAAAATGTGATTTTCGCAAATCTTCCTTCGACCCTTTGATACAAGTCATTTCCCACCAACCCTTTAGAGCAAAGTATCTGTGCTCTCATCATTTTCTTCCCATTTACTTGAGACCTAACAGGTCTATAACGTGGTACTCTGTCATTACTGAAAAGGCCACAGTTTTAGCTCGCTTCCTATATTCCAACCTTTGCTATGCTGATGACACTAAACACTACTTTTCGTTCCTGCAGAAACTCCAAATTATGTTTGAATTTCCTTTTCTAAAGTCTCTGCTAACAGTGAGAACCAACTTGACAACTGTCTTATGAATGGGTCAAACACCCTTGTAAGACACACATCTACAGTATAAAAGGGGTATAATATGAATGTAATAATACAGTAATTCAATGATGCAGATATAGCCAAAGTAAGGTAGGAGACATACACTCTGGAATGTATCCATCTAAAAGGCCTTAATCAACCTGTTACCTTTTCTGGGTAACAGAGTTGTTGAATTTAGACGGAAAACGTTTTTCCAGTCATGTCACTTTCCCATCGTATCTCGTCTACTGACTCTTTGCTGTATACAAAGAAAAATCCCTTCTATCGAGCTGTTTTTCTGGGAATTTCTCTCTTACATTATCATCCCATGGCCTCAACGTGAGATAAATCTGCTTTATGTTTTGGCAAATATGCATCTCTGTGTTTTATTCCAATATGAAAGCACTATTTGTCTGATTCTTTTTGGTATCCTATTTGCCGCTAGGATTAAGATCTCATTAAAGTTTCAGTTGAAACTGTCAGGGCACAGTGTCTCTGACCTTTTGTGTATCAGTTGTTTGTGTTGCAGTGTAAGTGATCAGGAAATCTGAGTTCATTCTGCTCTTTCACTTAAGGCAGGTCATATCAGGCAAAGCAAAGAACTTTTCACAGTTAAATAAAAGTTCTGTATATTTATGATAGCTCTTCATAATCCTCATTTCTTTTCCACTACTCTTTTCAACTATTTCCTCAATCAAAAACATGATGCAATGTTCATAAGTAAATGTATAGTAATGTAACAAAACTAATAAATAATGTAGAAGAAACATGGGTTTGATTGTCACGTTCCAAAACTATCTGGATAAAAGTCTGCATTCTCCGGTGGAGGCGCTTTCAAATATGCATGACTGAGGAGAGGGAGATCAGAAGCCAGCTACCCACACAGGACTTTCAGACAGTTTTTGAAAGTGAAATCCTGAAGTTTTATTTCAAAAGCAACATTAATTGATTGATGAAGGCAGCTCAGTTGGTAGCACATGAATGGTGCAGTGCAGATGACCTTTTGTGTGTCATAAGAGCAATATAAATATTTAATCCCACTTCTTTTTAGTTTAAATGCGGTAGAATGTCAGGAAGCATGTCAGATAACCCTTCATAATAAAATCACTAATTGATAGAGGATGTTGTACCGTTAAAGTAAGGAAGGCTATCTAGACACCTTTCTCTCTTATTTGGGTGCACAAGTTAGCTTCTTTGACATTTATGATCACTGCAGCAGTAAATGACCCCTACTCTTAGTAGGAAATCAAACGTCTGATATCTGTCCAACAAAAAACCTGCGGTCGAATATCCTTTGTTAAATCAAATTAAATAATTAATAAATGTTGGAGAAAAAAGCTTGCCGTGCTTCTTCCAGCAGATACTACTGCCAAACTGACTGGGCTTTTTGCTTTTTGAGTTGTTCTTTATGATTCAGCATTACGAGGGGAGCTGGTGGCTCTGCAGACTCACTGTACACCGGAATCCTTTGGGTCATTCAGATTATTCATGGGACGGTGAAGTTCAGTTGTTTCAGCTTAAATTTGGAGAGGAGACTTCAACCAAAACTTTGGCACTGCTAATAGTCAGAAACTATATATAGCTCATCTCACTACTTTAAAGAGTAATTTGCGCATATGGATTCATTTCCTGGATGTTTTGGATGCCAGCAAGTTTGTTAGAATCAGAATCAGAATCAGATTTATTGCCAAGTAGGTTTTCACATACAAGGAATTTGCTTTGGTGACAGTGTCAGAAGCACCCATGAAATATGAATTCATGCACATTTGATCGTATGCAGCCTTATAGGTCTAGTCCACCTAGTTGACCAAGTGTCAGAAATAGGCATGAGTGAGGAGTAATAATGTATGAGAAGAACCTGTGCTCGACTTGACGTGTGTCTTGGTGAGGGCTAGCATGAGCTAACGTTACCTACATCATACTTTTTTATAAACATTTCATACTATTCACTTACCATGATTACTTCAAGCTAAAATTGTGCTGACTGTGTGTCAAATCCTGCTGCTACCAGTACAATCAGACAGAGTGGCACGTGAAAACGTCAATACATAAAAAATAAAATTAACTTAAATCATTAACTCTGATCAACATGACCCTGAATTAATAGCCTAATCAATGATGAATCGTATACATCCCTACATCTTTATGTCTGTGATCACTTGTTTTAGTGCACTGTACATCGCAGTGCAGTGTTGTCACTGAAATGTCTCTGGATTGTAGATCTGTGGGTAATTAAGTGAATTCTTGAGTTGATCTTCAAGTGCTGATCCTGCTTTGACAATAATGCTGGTCATCAGTTATGTTGTGCAAAAAAGCCCAATTCCAATGCTGTTTTTGACAAAATCGTATCCACCTTTCAGTGAACAACAACTGCAAGTGAAATATTGTTTCGCGCAGCAGTGCAGGAATAATAACTGATTCCTACCAGCGGAAACAGCCACAGCTGGGTATTTTCAGTCTGGACCCCTACCTGTCCGTCCCCTCATTTTAACCAGGAGTCTGACTGGTAAGATAATCACACATCACCTTCTGAGCTGAAGTGCTTTTGGGGAAGCTGTAAGATTTGAATGTGGTGATGAAGCCACAATGGGGAAACATTAAGGCAGCATGATTTGGAAGAAATGCATCCGGATACAACAAGTAGACAACAAATTATATAATGATGAAGGGCGGCTGAATGTGTACCTGTGCTGTCAAATGTATACGAAATGTTACAGGAAATTAGATTAAATTCAGCATCATAACCTCAGATCAAACACTTTGAGTATGACAGAATTAACATGTCTTCTTCATCTAATTACTTCCATTAATGAATGTATTATAAAAGACAGGCCATGATGACCTTTTATTTATTACTGCTGTTGGTAAAATGATTGTTAAATATAAGACAGTGCCAGGGATTATATGGAGAGTTGCATTAACCTTTTTATAAACCCTGTGGGATGAAAAGCAGTAGAGCAAACATGTCATCTGATCCCTTTTAAATGAAAGCCTCATCAAAACCCTCCAGGCTAAACCCTGTTGCTTAACACCTCTCAGATGCTTCAAAGCCTCTCCATGTACCTCAATACTGTTTTTGTAAATTGCAAATTACATCACATTCCCTTGAAGTAAATTCGCTTAATAAAAGACCATTTGATAAAGTCCATACCCCCCCTGGTTTGTTATCCATAATACTGATTCCTGTTTAATTAATTGCCTTTTTGCCTTAGATTAAAGGTAGTCATATGGGGCAGCTTAGGTGTGTAAATATTCTCAAAGCATAGCAGCAGATAATGGTGTTTAATTGAATGATAGTCCACCAAAGAGGCAGGAAGTGATGGATAAGAAAATGGAAATGGCATATGAAATGAGGCATATATGTGCCTGGTTTATTTATTTATATCTGCCCAGGCTGCGTGTGTTATGAATGGCAGTGTGCCTACTCAGGTGGAAGGATATTCACGCATGAAAGGTATGGAGAGAGAGAGACAGAGACAGACAGCGAGAGACCGATAGAAAAAGAGTGGGGGGATGAATAATTGATGATACAAACTTCTCCAAAAGAGTAATCAAAATTCAGGAAATTGAAGTATAGAGCCCCCATCTATACATATGAAAACATTTCAGCCATTACATAATATGAATTTTGATCAATCTTCCAATATAGTTGATGTGAACCCTGACATTGTTGTTTAAAATAGCACAATTCAATACAAACACAAATACATAAAATGAATAATTCAGTGATTCAATAAACAGAAATAAAAAAGCAACAACAAAAGGGCAGTATAAGATAAAACCTGGAGAAGATGCCGCAGATAATTTGGACATCTCAGGACAAATCAAGTGGTCATGAAAGATGACCAGATACAAAACAGCTGAGTCATCTTGATATAAGATCGGTTGCTCACAGTCAAAAAATGTTTACTGTATTATAAATCCTACGCATTAAGACTAAAAATAAACATAGTATATAAAGATGTGTACTGTGACGCTGAAATTTCCATCCCAGCAACATTAACAACCCTGAAAGATTCACAAGAATTAAACCTACAAATCCTGACGCAGCAAAAGGTCACAGGTTCATAGCCTGTTCATCAGCAGAGATACAATAAGCTACATTGCTGATGTCTGCTGCCTTGAGATCAATAAGCTCCATGCAGTTTGTGTATTTCACCTCGCTTGACTGGAAAAGCTTGGCCTTGACTTCTAAACCACATAGCATTCACATGCCATAAGTCTATATACTGACCAATGTTCCCCACGGGGTCCAGAGTCTGAAAGTATTAATTCGACTACTCCATTGCTCTTAAAGACAAAATAGATTTTTCTGGATATAAACTCATTTAAGTAGTGATTTCTTTTGCAAACCTAAATCTCGCAATGGGACTGCATCGCCATCCCAAGGTTACAGCGGACACTGAGAAGTAATTAAGATAAAGTTAATAGAAAGCAGTTATAGTTCAGTAAGCCAGAGTTTAATTGAAATGACTAGGCCAGACTTTGACTTCTAATGCTGAAACTAAAACATAAAAACAGTAATTGAATTTCACTTTCAGCTCTAGAAATGGATCAAGTTGGTCAGTGGGTCACGCTTTGGGGGAAATAGCTACCTGAACCAACAAAGCCTGTCTTTACAATATGTGTGTGTGTACAGCTACAGTAACACTATACACACTCACACTCAAAAGTACAAAAAAAAAGGACAAGACAATAGCAAACAGATGGTGAAACAGAATTTTATGCTAACAGAACGCAGTGCGCACTAATCCTTTAGCAAATGGCCACGGACTTCAACACAGTAAACTGGTCAATAAAAGCAAGTGCTGAGCCGAACTGTAGTGAACAGGAGGGATAGAGAAAAACATTCTGATTTTATTGTATGACATCTTTCCAATAGAATCATACTTTTTACTCGGTTCCACCTATCTATATATCATTAATGTAATGTGTTAATGCATATACTATGTATGTGGGATTTATTTGACTACAGACACATCAGTGATTGTGTGTGTTTTCATGATTACATCCATTCATGTTTGTGTGTTTTTACATGTTTTCAGTGGTAATTGTGAGTGAGTGTTTGTGTGTGTCACATGATTCAAAAGGTGTCTGTGTGTGTCTGTTTATAGATCAGACAACATGAAATCCATGTGTGTGCAGTGGAATCCACAGGGATTCATTATGCGCTCAGGTTGACAGGTTTAACACCTCAATATAAATATGTCATCATAACAAAGGCCTGATGCGATTACTAGAAAGGTAGCAAATAATATAGAGTTAAAAGAACACAAGTAATGGCTTTTAATTAGTTATTATTAACATTTTGACAAGATTTTAGACTTGGGACTGTGGTTGATTAAGTCCCCTTTTTTTTACACAATGTATATTAGATGTCAACAAGCGCCGAAGCCGATGCCAAGAAATGCCTACAATAATTTTCATTTTATTCTTTTTTGTCCCTAGTGTTTAATTTTTTATGTTTGGAAGCACATTTGGTCACTTGGATGTCTGCTCATATAGACACTGAGCTAATTTAAATGAACGCCTGTTTTCCAACAGTTCAGTATGTTCACTCTAAAATATTTATCAACAGAATGTTTGAGCTGTGAATTGACCCATCACGGTTTCAGAAGTGCTGTACCTGCATGACAAATTTGAGTCGTGCTGGCAGACAATATGTTAGTGTGAATGTGCCCTCCATAAACTGTGTTTGGCCAGTGAGCAGTGTTGCATACAGTACCCAGGGAGTATTCTGGCAGGGCTTGAAAAGAATGGTAGAGACAGGCGGAGAACGCTAAGCTGCCTCCCAGTGCTCCTGCCCTTGATGCTATGTGGAGTGAAGAGCACAGAAGAGCAGCACATGTCGACCAGGGCACGAAGTGGAGGCAGGAGAAATGCAGGTTACATGCTTCATTAACCAATATACAACTTAGAGCCCCTGACACTTGGCTGCCAGGTGAATTAGTTGTGGATGACAAGAGACGGAGGAAATGGGTGAAGGAAAAGTGGAGGCCTTGTGGATAGGATGTGCTTCTTTAATTTACTTCTGTTGACGACAAAGTAATCTAACACTGTTTTGTGGCGCGATATAAAAAGAAGCAGACTTTTTTTTTTTTAAATAGCTAGTCATGTAAATGAGGCTGTTGATGGGTTTGTTAACTTTAATCTTTGGGAGGTGTGAGTGAAAAAGGGAGATGTGAGGGAAATCATTCCTTTTTGTCTCTTTCTCACATCTTGAATTTAATTAATCCTGACATTCAATCTAAAGGTATCCTCCTGGCATCTGGGAACATATGATGGATATTTTTTCAATATGTGTGACATTTTAAAGACTGATTAAAGATCGATATATACAGTATCAGTTGGTAATGAAAATGATCCTTAATGGCAGCCCTCCTGTATGTTGATATGACCGATGTATATTTTGAATGAAAATTCTACATATACCTTACTGAATTATTTCTTTTTATATATTATATATATATATATATATATATATATATATATATGTACATATATATCTGGAAAAAATTAAGAGACCACTGCAAATTATCAGTTCTCTGGTTTTACTATTTATAGGTATGTGTTTGAGTAACATGAACTTTGGAAAATTTGGAGTGGTCGCTGTATAAGGTCCATTAGTTAGACAGTGACACAAGTTTGGTACTTTTCTCTCTGTACACCATCACAATGAATTTGAAATGAAGCAATCCAGATGTGATTGAAAAGTGGAATTTAATTCAAGGCTTTAATTCAAGGGGTTCGACAAAAATATCGCATTAACAGTTTAGGAATTACAGCCATTTTTATTCAAAGTCCTCCATTTTCAGAGGCTCAAAAGTAATTGGACAATTGACTGACAAGCAGTTTCATGGCCAAGTGTTGTCTGTTCCTTCGTTATTTCATGACAAATGAAGCAGATAAAAGGTCCGGAGTTGATTCCAAGTGCTGAACATGCATTTGGTAGCTGTTCATGGGAAATCTCAATATGCGGTCCAAAGATGCGGCGATGCAAGTGAATGACGCCATCATTATGCAGAAAGAAAAAAAAAGAAGCAGAAACATTAGGAGTGGCCAAATTAACAATTTGGCACATTCTTAAAAAGAAAGAATGCATTGGCAAGCTCAGCAACACCGAAAGGCCTGAAAGACAACGGAAGACAACTAAAGTGAATGATTGCAGAATTCTCTCCTTGGTGAAGAAAAACCCTTTCACAACATTTAGCAAACTCAAGAATACTGTTGAACACTTTCATCATCAAAGTCTACAATCAACAGATGCCTTCAAGCCAAGATTAACATGCACCAGAATGATGAGAAGAGAAGAGTATGGAGAAAGAAAGCAATGGCTTATAATCCAAAGCACACCACATCATCTGTCAAACATGGTGGAGGAAGTGTTATGGCATGGGCATGTATGGCTGGAAGTGGAGCTGGGTCACTGCTGTTTATTGATGATATGACTGCTGACAGAAGTAGCAGGATGGATTCTGAAATGTGTAGGACTAAACTATCAGATTCAGCCAAATGCTGCAAAACTGATAGGATGGTGATTCACTGTACGAATGGATAATGACCACAAACATACTGCGAAAGCAACCCAAGAGTTTCTCAAGGCAAAGAAATTGAATTTCCTTCAATGGCCAAGTCAGTCACTTGACCTCAACCCAATTGAGCAGTCCTTTCACATACTGAAGACAAAACTGAAGGCAGAATGACCCACAAACAAGCAGCAACTGAAGGTGGCTGCAGTAAAATACTGGCAAGGCATCTCAAAGGAGGTGCTATAGTTACTGACTGCAAAGTATTTTCAACCAAGTATAAAAAATAATCCTTATATTTATAATTATGTTAGTTAGTCTAATTACTTTGAGCCTCTGAAAATGTATGACTTTGTACAGTATATATATATGTAGTGCCATCCAGCACACAATACTGTTTGCCCTCCTGCCCTCTGGGAAGCGCTACAGGAGCCTCCGGAACAAAACCACCAGTTTTTTTCCAGCAGCTGTCTCCCTGCTGAACTCTGCCCACCAACACACACGCAAACTGAAATGGACTTGAATTAATATTACTGCATTACTAAGTATTTTCTTCTAAATTGCTTGCACTAATAATACCATGGAAACTGCACATTCTGCCCTTTCTGTATACATATACTTTCTATATATACTGTAAATTCATATATATATTCAGATATATATTCATATATCATTCCATACCCTGTATATTTATATTCATATTTATGTTCTTTTACTGCTGCACTTCTGGTTAGATGCTATCTGCATTTTGTTGCCTTGTACCTGTGACATGTGCAATGACAAAAAAGTTGAATCTAATCTAATATACTGTGCATACATACACACTAATATATATATATATATATATATATATATATATCAAGACAGAAAAAAATGCAGCCTTCAGCCTTTCCACAAAAGTTGAATGCTTCTGTGAATTTGATTAACTTTGTGGAATTTACCCCTCTTTGACAGGTCTTCCCAGTTCAGTGCCACTTTTAAATCCAATCTTAAGACCCAAGTTTTTACCACTGCTTTTGACCCCATTTACACCTTGGGCGGATCGAATAGCTATGCTATCTCAAAAAAGAAGATGCATCCTAGACAGACAGGTTGAAAATGTGTAAATACACATGACACTCGTCTCTCCAAGACACCTCCCACTAGAACTACGTCAGTGGACTGTTTGTGGAAATAACCCCTGTCATCTGTGATAATGGAAGCTGAAATGACACCAAAATTATTTGTCGTTCTCCCGGTCTCATTAAAGGGACGTGAGAAAATGGCTTCAGAGATTTCAACACATACGATCATACAGAAGGCGCACCGAGCTGTGGTAACATTTATTAAATCTCATGTGGATTTTTTCCAAAAATGATACATGAAATAATAAGTGTATTGAATCATCACAATTATTAGCTTGAATACATGGTTGATTTTATTTTATATTGTATATTGCCTTTATCTCGTTACTTATTTATCCAATTCATTTAAAGTTTTCTTTTTCGTTTCGTGATGCACTCTTTTGTTATATATCTTAGGTTAGAATGGTATTATTTTATATGCAACACAGAATAACACAACACTCTGTTGCTAGAATTTTTTTAGGAGTCCACTTTTACACCGTTCTTCAAATTCAGCAACTAGAAAGTAAATTTCACGCTCTAAAATTAATTTCTGAACAACAGAAATGATCCGTGAAGCACTGGGATTAAAAGTGGCTCGGGGTCTCTCTATTTTGAGTCTCACCGGGGATATTTGCGCTGTAGACTTTTTTTTTTCTCTATACTGGAGATGACTTCACTTTGTACAGCTCGCCTAAAATATACCCGTGAGCTGACAGATGTTAACAGATAGCAGTGGGGGATATCTATAATTCCCTGTCGCTAAGTATGATTGAAGGCTGTGCCATAGTACAGTTCATGGAAAACCTTTAAAAATGTAGTTGAGGATACTGTGAGAACTCATTTTTCTGTCTTATTTCACTGTACTTCAGCCCCTCACAACTGTAGATTGCAGAAACAAAAATGTACTGTACTGTTTTAAAGACATTACTGATTCTCATGGGGACATTGTAGTGGGTTAGAAAGCCCGATGACAGTATTTGTCAAATGAAAGTTTTATTTATATTGGTATTTATACCTATATGACTCCTTAGTGTTTTGGTAAGACATGTTGGTGTTGATGTTCCATATTTTCTAGTCAAAGGCATGTCTGCGCACACACAAACACACCATATGCACAGTGAGAAATGGGTGTCCTGGGGCTGGCTAAGGCCAGTAAGCATCTTGGCATGGAGCGCGTTGGCAAGGTCTGAATACGAGAGTTTTTCTAGAGTCATCCATCTTTATAAAATATACACTTATTTTGACCTTGGATACACAGATAAGTCCGAGAAGGGCTACTGAGAAGTTAGGGAGAAAAATACAACCATCCCTCTGCTCCATCTATTCATAAATTTCACAACGTGACAAGAGGGACATCAATTATTTACCCCTCCAGACAAGGCCAGTGATAGAGGGAGAAGGGAGGAAGGAAGAAAGGAAGGAATAAATGAACGAAGAGATGGCGAGAGAGAAAGAGAGAGCGGTCTATTAAGTATTACAAGGGGTCAGTTTGTATCACTGATGTCACGCCCCGTGTCTGTGTGACTGGTTGTGTTTCCTGTTTTCTGTTGCCTGTCTCGTGCTTTCTGGGTCGTGTGATTTTTTTTGCCTTGGTTCTCCTGTGTTTGAGTTTGTGTCCTGTCTCAGCCACCCTCGTGTTGGAGTGTTTTCACCTGCTCCCCTGTGTTCACCTGTGGTCCATCCCCTCGTTAGTTTCCTGCAACTTGCCAGGTGGGGGGGTATATTATGCAGCAAGTGAAAATTTTCAACCTACTTCAACACATCAACTTTGTGATGTGTTGAAGGAGGTTGAATGGGCAAGTGTAAGGATGTGAGTGACTTTGACAAGGGCCAAACTGTGATGACTGGATGACTGGGTCAGAGCATCTCCAACGCTGCAGCTCTTGTGGGGTGTTTCCAGTCTGCAGTGGTCAGTACCTACCAAAAGTGGTCCAAGGAACAAAAACGCTGAACCAGTGACAGGGTCATGGGCGGCCAAGGCTATTGTAGCTCACACTGCTGAAAAAGTTAATCCTGGTTCTGATAGAAAGGTGTCGGAACACACAGAGCATCGCAGTTTGTTGCATTATGCTGTCGTAATGTTATGACTGATCAGTGTATGTAAAAAGTGGTACTAATGTAGACACATATTTATAGTATATCAGTTAGTACACATATGTAGACTCATGCCCGTATTTAATCAGGACATTTTTTTAATTAATTCTTCCAGAGGAACAAATTGCATACCAGCTTTCTGCAGGGGTTGCTGATTTCCCCGTCTGCTGCTAGTCACTGCTTTTTTTTTTCCTGAGGTCTTGAATCATGTTATTACTCCCCTGCTGTAAATATAAAAAGCCTCTAGGAGGTTAATTGGACTGTATTCATGAGCATCAAATTAGTTTTTTATATTCCACTTCACCCAACTTATCGTATTTCACACAACTATTTATCAAGTGTGAAAGTCGTTCAGGCACAAGCTCTGAACTAATATTGGCAATCAAGTGTTTACAATTGTTAATTAAGCACATGATTCAATTTTAAGTGATTTGTTTTCAATGGAAGGGCAATAGAAAATGTTCCACCCTCACTCTTAAGCCAACACCTGTCGAGTGAGTGAGCCTGTTATATTTCACTGATGTATTATACAATATCTTTGCATTCCATTGCATTTTTTTACATTTCTGCTCCACAAAACATACAAGCATATGACTGTGAATGTACCTCCATTTGTTGTTTGCCAGAGGGCAGAAATGGTAAGTCATGAACAGTTCAGACTCGCTCTAATCCTATTTTAGCAGCCAATCCTGCTGACTTCCAAATTGGTGTCAGCCTGCACCTGTTGGCACTGCTTAAACACTCTTGGTAGGTGTGCTCCACCGCGTTGCTTTTGATTGAGGTCCTTAGGTTAAGAAAATGTCATTTGCACCCCACAAGGTGGCTCGTGGGGCACCATTTCAACAATTAATTCTCACTGTGCTTATGACAGTGACAAAATACCCACCAACCAGACTAATAACTGCAAGCCCATTTGGAATGGAAATATGCTTCCTCCTCATCCGTTAGAGAGAAAAATGACTCCTTGTTGGCTGTATGGGGTAGCATTTCTTTTCTCCCCTTTTCTTCCTTCCCCATGGAGTAAGGTCTCTGAAAAATTGGGTTATGTGACAGAATCAGTAATTCTCTGGGAAACCTTGGTTTCTCAGATGGATCATGAGGCCAGACCTGGCCTCTAGTAGGTGGCTCGGAGGAGGAGGTTCAGCAAACACGCTGTGGTTAATATGACATCACTTACAGTAAGTGCGGGTAATTCACCTGTAAGGTAGCCGGTCACATCAACTGTTGATTGATGTTTCTCATTATCCCCTTGGACATCATAAATTTCATCTAGGAAAGTGAAATTGCTACAGTTGCTGGAAACAATGACTGCGCAAAGCAGCCCAGTATCTGATTGTATATCAAATAGTGTGAAAATGGAATGAAACAATGTGCCTGTTTTGAATGGTTATGAGAGATGTTATCCTGCTTCTCCAAACTCCTGGCTATTTCTATTTCCCCTCTCAGTTTATATTTCATAATTTTATCATCCCGGTCTTCTTATTGCTACTTTCCTGGCACCATATATATGGTGACAAGGCAGTGACATTTTTATTGACAGGATTAGATATGTCAAATGCAAATAAACCTGCCGGGGATTTCAGTATTCATCCTGAATTTGTCATCTACTGGGTTTTCTTACTCCTCTTGTAGTGACATCCTGTACTCACTGACACACTTCCCATATCAATACAGCATGTCAAGTAGAACTGAGAAGAGGACCCAAATCCAAAGTTACAGTGCATAAACTGCAGCACTGATAAAATTAATGCAAACTCCATTTTTTTTTTTTTTTTATCTACTAGATGTCGTGGCTTACACAAAGGCCCTGAGGCCTGTGTCAGACTGCACTGCTCTTAAAGGCCTCGGAGGCAAACTAGATACAACAATGAAAGAGAGAAAGTGTGAAGAGAAAGCAAAGTAAGAGAATCATTTATACATACATCCTTTATTTCCAGAATGTTTCAAATGTGAGAACTTCATATTAAAAACTGAATTCTGTTCACATACCATAAACGTGTTAACAGACATATGCATACCAAACGTCTGACAGTGAGCAGCAACAGCTCAGTAACTGTGAAAATGGGATCTATTTTGTTGTTCTAACAGGGTCATTTACTTTTTGCTGGACATGCAATCACACCTTTTGATTTATTTCCATTCCATTCTAATGCCTCTCTTTGTAATTCATCTTCACGCTCTGTGCTCACAGTGCCTTTCCAGACGTGAAATCACCTCTCTCACCTCTCTCGCATTGCGCTAAATTCAGATGCCAATCCCAGTGTTGGGACATTCCCAACTGGCCAACACAGTAACAGAGTGCCACTATATATTCTGCCCCACTCTCCTCTCTCCTGTCCTCCTCTGGTCCCGTCGACTGTTGACCCCCTCACCACCACCCACTACACATATCTCTCTCTCTCTCATTGCCGGGAAGCCTGAGGAGAGTAGATTTTTCTTTTTTCCCCTTGCAGGCACTCTGTCCCTGGACCTGTTATTCCCCCTCCTGTCGGCGGCCTTGCTAACAGATTGCCAATAAGCTCGGTGGCAGGCCCCGCCAACGTCTTCCCCCTCCATCCCCCCTGTAATGGCCTCTCTCTGGGGAGGGAGCTCCTGCCTGTCACTGATCCGACTACCCTTATAACCCTCTCCAACCCTCCTTCCCTCCTCTTCTTTTCCCTTTCCTGTCACACCATCCACCACCTGCCTTCAGGCTGTTCCATCACAGGTTGCAGGTGTGCGTGTTGCTAGCGTACATACACACGGGCATGCATGCTTCACTGCACACGTGGCGGGACAAACAAACATACACAGAAATAAAAATGTACAACACAAAATCTTATTAACATGCACTCACACGTACTACTCTTTGTCTCTCCTCAGCCCACATCCTTTTGTTCGTTCTTGCCCTTTTAATATCATTTTCTCACTCATATATTTCTGATTGATAATCCGCCAGCAGCCATGCAGGATGAAGCGTCAGGGATGGCAGTGAAGAACAAAACCATGGGGGAAAGTTAATTTACTTTGCTAGACTGAAATTGAAACTGACCGTTTTCTAAATCCCACTCCTGATTGGCCAATCATAGCTTAGCAACCTTAACTAGGCAAAGCAGGCCTGTCAAGCATTGGATTTCTGCATATGCCGAGACATGTGCATGGGGCTGTAGTGCTGTAGAGATTTACCACTGTACTTTAAAATGATTTTCCTACTGCCTGCAGTAGTTATGACACTATCTCATGTGGAATATATTATTGCTATACATATTGTTATATAAAACAAAAAGCTTTTCCTCTGTGGTTTCCAATCCAGTTATTTATTGTACAAATGGCCTGGAGAAGTCCAAGCTGTGTGATATGACCAAGATGTGCTTTTAGTGTCCTGTAACCTTTCGGATGTATCTGACCCCCACTTGCTCTGTCAATGATGATTCAATGGTGCAGATTACCTTTTTCCTGTGTGCCCCACAGTGTCAGGCACGAGCGCTGGCTTGGGAGCAAGTGGGCTACCCTTTTGGCGGAAATGTGTGTGTTTCTGTGTGTATGTGTGTGTGTGTAAAAGACAGAAAGAGAGCGAGTCCAAATCGATTTTCTTAGTTTGACAAACTCATGGTACTGGACTTCAGTGGATGAAATGACATTTAGGAGGAGAGTTCTTCTATTTTCTTTACTGCTCCCTTTACAAGTGTTTCAATTAAGTGAATTGTGTTCCACGAAGTGATGTCCTGTTCACAGGGACATGATGAAAAACAACAACCATTCTCTGATGAAGTAAATTAATTTCTCGGGCTTGTGCCGTCACCAACTCCACAACAAATAAACATCAAACTGCTGGGATTTCTCCCCATTGCATCAATGGTGCCGCCTAGCTTCTGACAGCTACAACAGTATCAAAGGGCAAGTGTTCATTTATGTTCCAGCAGCAAATCCGTTGTTTCCTCTGTGTGTGTTTGTGCACATGATAGTGCGTGCATGTGTAGTTTCACGCATTTATTCATGATTTGCTGTACGTTTCTAAGTCAATCAAAAGGACAGGTGTGCTGTAGGTCTTGGCCTACTTCTGAGATATATGAGTAATTCAATGTTCATCCTGCCATATAACAAACAAAAAGAATGCAATGAAAGGTTTTCAGGGAATAGCATGTCACCAAAGAAAGAAAATGTGGAAAAATAAATATCACACCTGATTATCATTTTATTCTATCAGGTGTTTTTCTCTCAGTTCCTCACACTCATAAATCTACCTCTCATTCCTTTCCTGCCGATCTCAACCTACCACCCTATTTTTTTCAACATCCCACAGTTTCTGCCCCTGGTCTCTTAAAAGCATGTACCTCTGTGATGGTTGTTGATATCTGCATATGTGAGGAGCAGATGGGCCTGTTCAAATTGAAAATACACATTTTCTCATATTCCTATGCTAGCCTGAAAATGTTTGTGTTTACTATATTGGTGTCTGTGTGCTTATGCATATGTGTTTGTGCGTTGGTAGGACAGGGGTAAGAAGAATTCATAAAGAAAATACACCAACAGGTAGAATCATTACAGGTGTATTGCATGAGCAAGGCTCCTCTGCAGTCCTGCGCTCTCATTTTCTATATGGTTTCAATTATAAATCAGAATTGCAACAATTAGTGACAAAGTGATAAATATTCCTGAAATTTCATCTATGTAAAGACTCTCATCCTCTCCAATGCTGAACCTCTCCATCTGCACTTTCTGGTGATTTTGGGAGGATTTGTGTTACTTCAGTGTCATACAAAGCGCTCAAATATATACAAATATCTATGTCATTCTGCTATTTTACAAGATTTTGGTTCTGAATTTTGCACGTGTATAGCTGCCATAGACAAATCCCTCAGATCCCTGATTTCTGTGATTGAAGATCTGAAGGTCACATTTGAGGGGAAGAGTCAGGGCCTCATGTCAACACCCTATTGAATTTGAACACAACATGAGTAAGTCCAACATAATGCACACATTTTTATATAGTAAATTCCTTGTAGCTATAAACCTATATAAAAGCTACAAACATTATCATCTTCCTGTAGGCCCAAAATGCCTATCATCCTTTTCCTTGGGTCTATTCAATTCAATTCAGTTTTATTTCTATAGCGCCATATCATAACAAAGTTATCGCAGGGCAATCTTTCAAATAGAGCAGGTCTCGATAGAATGTTTATTTACAGTGGCAAGGACAAACTCCCTTTGAACAGGCAGAAATCTCAAGCAGACCTAAGTTCTGGGTGGGTGGTCATCAGCCTCGACCGGTCGGGTTGAGACAGGTAGAGAGGGAAAGAGGGGAGGGTGGAGTGAGAGAAAGTGCGAGCAGGAAGATAGAGAGCACACAGCAGCACGTGTGAGACGTGAAGCAATAGTAGCAGTAATGGTACTGATGTTAACATTAATAAAAATAATGCTAGTAGCAATATAATAATAGTATTACTAATAATAAGTGCAATGACAATAATAGCAGCAACAGCAACATGGTGGCAGCAGGTGGCTGCAACCACAGATCCAGACTCTACAGCTCCGGAGGCAGAAATACCTGCAGAAAGCAACGGAAGGAAAGAGGAGAGCAAGCACACAACTACAGGAAAGGGAAGCAGTCGAGTTACCAACAAGCATTAATGGGATAAGAGTGCGTATAGATGAAGGGGAGGAGTAGAGAGGAGCTCAGCATTGACCTTTTTGCATGTTTTTTGACCTCCTGACCTTAATTTCCATGATTTGGATAGAAAAATACTTCATATGGTGTTGTACATAGTCCCCAAGGTTTACAGGGGATGGAAATGTTTTTCTTTAGATTTTTCACTGCTATTTGCATCCGAGGTGACAAAAACCACTATTGCTTCACATCATCTGGATAATGGGAAACCAACAGGGAGCTCGACATCATAATGGTGCAGTTACTGAGAGCAGATCTCGTCTGAAGCTAAAATTATTTGAATTTTAGAGTCTGGCTTTTCTGTTAATGAAGACCACGAAATTGCCTCCATTATTACTCTATACTCTGATACCTTTGAAAAAGCCTTCATCGTGTACTTTGCCTGCATCCACAGGCTTTCAACAATGAATACAAACACTGCATATCTTTTACTTAAGGAACCCACCCCATCGAGTGGATGGTTGTCTAATTTATCTAAACACTCTTGAAATGATAGTTCATCACTTTTGATCTCAACCAACGTTTCAGTGACACTGATGTTTCATGCAGGTGGCCATTTTTAACACCTAATCTTATAGTGGTTAAACAACAGACCTCCTCTTCCCACACAGCCACCTCCAGCCCCTGAGGCGCCCAAATGCCTCCCCATCTTCCTTTATTCCAGATTAAAGCTTCAACCACCAATGTCTTCATGACCCCAGGAGAGCTGGCTGGATCAGACGGCTCCTGCTTTGCTTGCATTTTATCCACAGTAGCTCTGGTGTCTTATCTGTTTCATTTTTATTGAATGGATTCAGGTTTCTTCATCCCCTTGGCCTCCTGGGGGCACACCCACTTGCTGGTGTTAGTGAGGTTTTTATGCTGACTGAATGAACATGTAAGATCCCTTACAGCAGCAGGGATGACATGTAGACCCCTCGACACATGCTGGTGTGCATTTGAAAAATACATAACGGCAAAAAGCCCATACACAATTTGCCACAGGTCCTCTGGTCCTTTGACTGACAGGAGAGGATGATGGCAACAGGCAGTAGTAGTGAGATACAGGATTGCTGTAGGCAACATTTTAGATCATAACATTACAGAAACTTCACAGATCCCAGGGCAGACTCTCTCAGGTCCCACACAATCTCCCCGGAGCAATTGCCCCCCATTTGCAAGGATAACACATGCAAATAGTTTCAGAACCTCAATTTTAGTGCCAGAGTGTGCGAGAAACGCAGAGGTGATTTCCAAGTGGCACTTCACTTAGGACTCTGCTTGAATGGAAAAAAAACCCCAGACAATATTAACTGTGTGCAGGAAAATGTTGTGTACAGGCACGCAACTGCTTCACAGCAGTTGAATTGAAGTAACAATTAAGCCTCTTAACCCATTCACATGATTGGATCCTTCTAAATTTTTCATTAGACCTGAAACACTTCTTCCTCTCCTTGCTCTTACCAACTTCTTGACTAAATCAATTCATAATGAGACGGCATATGATCCCTTGCACAAGGTGAGGTACTTTGCTCTAGAGCAGCGGCCATCAATTGCATTTGTCCAAGGGCCACAATCTTTCAAAGCAGACAATGTGGGTTCCAGACTTTCAACAAAGTATATATACTGTATATATCTGCTCTACAGCCTGTACCCCAATATTTCCCCTGGCAGATATTGATGCAGACACTTTGCTTCACATTAGCTTCAACCTTCATCCTTACATTACAATGTTAATGATGGGATAAAGACATAAATGAGTTATATTATCCCATAAGCAGTGAACCTCTCTTGCATATATTGTAGAAATCATGTTTGAAGGTTGTTGTATAGGTGTTGTAAAAATGTTGTTTATTACTTTGTGTGCAAGAATAACGCTTGTGCATATGTCAGGTTTTTGTAAGTATGTGGAAATCCTCACCCTTCCCCCAAAGACCACTGCAGTCAAGCAACCTTCCTCAGGGTACAGTACAGTGTGCAGACACCATTATACCCAATACCATCACTAATGGTGTAACTACCACACTTAATACTGTATGTCTTGATAAGGATTAAGCTGTGCAGGAGCATGTGTGCTGATGCTCAGAGTGCCAGACTTAAATTAATCAACACAGACATGACTAAATTGGCCATGATATGGTTTCCCAAATAGGGCTACAAACAAATCTACAGTACAGAAGCCCTTCCAGCCACTAACCTAATCTGATCTGGCAGATCAAAGAGAAGAAAATGGGAGGGAAAGTGAATAATCACATAACATGACACCCAGACAATATAGATGAGAACACACGTGAGAAATGATAATATAATCATAGTACATAACAACAACATGTACTAAACACCAGGATGTACTGCAACTGTTACCTATATTTGCACTATGCAATTTTTCTGATTCTGTACTGACAACTATTGCCAAACAACACAGTTTAGATAGAGTTAACGTCAGTTAACTTCCACCCACACACACTAACACATTCTTTAACTCTTGGTCTTAACTGTGGTTGAGTGGGTCATCTTAAATTATGAACTGCAAAAAAAATGTAAAATTTCATATATACAGTATATATAAAATATAATATGTACGCACACACACACACACACACCGCAGCACTGTTCAGTATTTTGCTCTGGATCATAACAGAGCCACAGTTTACTGGTGGGACTCTATGAGGGGCTCCAGTTTAAACAGCACCACTCTGCTGACCTCTCAGCTAATGATGCACCACTTAATGTTTGGACGTCTGGTACAGTGCATCGTGGCAGTGCATAAATGCCCAATTGAGTATCTCTTAATGATTACTAATTATCCAAAAGGAAGCAATTAAACTGGAGAAAAAAATAGGTGGCGGGGCCTATCTCAACAAGAGTGGGTAATTACCATACTTAATATTTTCCCCAATATCAGATACAGTAGGCAGCACAACCCCAAAGGCAGACTGGAGTATCACTCTCACAATACAACATCACAATGCACAGACTATATTTTATGTGCTGAGCTATCATTTCCTGGAACAAGCTCGACCAGACACATTGAAGAATATGAGGAAAATGGCTGAATTTTCTCTCTTCTGCCTTATTTTATTAAAGCATTGCCCAATTAGAGTGCAGGCAAATTTAGAAAGAGCTTTGATGAGCTCCATGAAACCCTCTTGGGATAACTCCCTCTACACCTCTGAATCTCAGACAATTGCACTTTTGTCTCTTCTCCTTTCCTGCATTAAAGTAATTTTCTTATTCATTTGGCATATTGAAAGATTTTATGAGATTCCAGCCTGCTTAGAGACATTATATGAGCAGGATGCTTTCAGTCAAACAGTTGCCCCTTGCAACACTCAAAGCAAACATTAACAACAGTTGGTGCCCATTCACGCATAAATTGAGCTGAAGTCAATTTGAATGGTTTGACGTGTGAAAACCTTTATTTGTACTGTATGAATCTATTGTGTGTTGTTCTTCGATGAAGTCTTGAAAACAAAGCACACACTGTTCTCCATGCCAGGTATGCCGACATGATGAAACCATGTTGCTGTACCTGACAAAGCAGTCAGGCTGAAAGAGGAAGACAAGATGAGCTGAGACTTAAAAAGGTCACAAGTAATGGATGTCAGATTTGAGAGCGCTGAATTTTCCAAACCAAGCCTTTTTGTTTTTCCATTGTTGGAATGTGCATGGCAGGCACTTTCATGAAATGCCATCCACGCCCCATCCACCACGAGGACCTCCACAGGACAGTGGCAACATGACTCATGCATGCTCCATTTTACTACAATATGAAGAAGACAGTATTTCAAAAGCAGATAATTAGATATTAACAAAAGAAGATAAAAAAAAGCCATGAAGAGGATAATGTGTCTAGATGCCTTGCACTTTGCAAAAGGTTGTCATGCGACCTGCAAATGTAGTGCTGACTGATGGAGTTCCATTTTAATGAGTTAAGTTGATTACTACTTCCTTAATTATTTGTATTCCTCAGAGTAGAACACACGCACACACACAGGTTCTTCTGAATGTACTGAACTAGAATGGAGTTGTCAGATGCTGAATTGCAAGGCAATTTCGAGGCAATCAAGCCAAACCACGTACAATCACATCGCACAGCCACAACATCCTCAGGAGTCATCTCTCGCTTCTTTCCTCACATCCCTTGATGGACAAGGAAACGGAGGGAGCATCAATGCGACAATTGCCCAGAATACACACTGAACTTGTGTGTATGTGTGCACATAGCACCATATTAATTTAAACTCTTAACCACTTCAGTGGAGCATGTCAGGTGTGAATGCTTTGCAGCTGAATTAACACAAATACGTTAATTTTATTTTCAATGTTTGACTTCCTTGCAGCAGGTGTTTAGAGGGTTGCACACCCATTCCCATCATGTGGAAAAATGTGTACTGATGATACTGATTCCTGTATGTCACCGCTACCTGGAGGCAAAATGTACAGTACAAACAATATCTGTAATTTAAAAACTGGAAAACCCCTATTTGTTTTGCAGTAATTTTCCTGGGTGTTGAAATACATAAAAACCTGTTTATTAAAAGAAATCCCATTTTTCATGTTTGTGAGCTGCCATTACGTTGTTATGTGCAGTAGTAAAAAAATGCATCTCTGTGGATTAACCTTCTTCTTTATACAAGAAGTGCGGTAAAAGAGTGCTGCCCGACTGCATGCATTAGATTTCAAATTTAATCATAATAGACACTTTACCAAAGATGGCCCGAAGTTATCCTGTCAAATATCAATTAATACTGTCAAAAGACAGTATACAGGCAGACATATCAGGAGATGAGATTGACATTCATTTGACATTCAGCAGCCCTTAATGTGTTTTACTTCCACACTTCAGGCAAGAATGAATGTCAGCAAAGAGTCTGCTTTGTACTGTGAGTCTGTGTACAGGTTCTAAAGAAATACAAAGCAATTGTTGCTGCCTGTTTATTTTTGGAAATGGATGCTAATGAAAAACCTATTGTGATTGTTGTCTTTTGGGGAAAATTAGCCTGCAAATTAAAATAGGGTCTCATCTAAAACAAACCACTTCAAATTCACTGCAGAGAAACACCTTAACCCTTCTTGAAGAGAAGTTTCTGCTAACTAGGTGAGTTTGAGGGTCAATTATTGTACTTGGAAATAAAAACAATCTTAGCCCAAGGTCAATTTACAGTTAACTCCAGAATTTTTCAGCCACCTTTCCTGGCCTTCCACCCTCTCCGTCCGCTGATTGAGGCCACAAGCTGTTGAAACCTCCCGAAAAGAAATTTGTCAGTCTACTGAACAGCTGAGTGCTGAATATATCAATGTTTTCTACGTTCATTTACCAAAAGTAAATGAAACCCATGAAAACCAAAAAAAAAACAAATGAAAATGCCACATTAACCCCTGGAGGTGTCACATTTTTGAAAAGTTTTTCCACTGTCCTATTATCCAGCTGCTGAGAGAGCAAGCACAGAGAGAGAGACACACACACACACACACACAAGGAGAGGATGTGGGTGGGGGTTTAGCAGCCACAGTAGAGCACAAAAAGTAAGACCCAACTTATTCAAAGTAAGAGCAATTCCCAGTAGTTTCATCTTCCAGTACCTTAACTAAGGCTTTAAAGTCACAGAGAGAGAGAGAGAGAGAGAAGCTAGTTCCAGAGGTTCCAAGTCTTCATGTAGGTCATTTCATGAAAAGGTTTTAAAGATCACAAAAGGTTTCTTGCCCAATCACAGCTGAGCTTTAGGGAGTGCCTGCGCTTCATTTTGCACTGTAAATTGCAGTATATGGGACAGCACATTTGTGTTTTAAATCATGCATCTTGAAGGAAAGTGAAGCTGTCCTTACATCGCCCTTACATTTGGGTACCTTCGTCAGCATAAGATCCTGAGTAGTTTACAAGGAGCGTGTTTAAGATGTGGTCCTGCTCCAAAACTACAGCTGATTTTAAATTAAGCAATCATATCCCACTTTAGGTAAGTAGTAGTAGTATGTATGTAGTATGCGTACAACATGTAGCTGATACTCCCTGCATGAACGGAATCAAACGAGAATGACCCTTTTTACCAGAATGTATCCCAGAATGAAAAGGCCACATCAAATACAGCCTGAGCCATGTGATGGCCTGTTCACGTCTTTACACCGGACAGATTTATTTCAGATGCTGTTGTGTACTTCTCTTATTGCCGGACTTATTGACGTCTTTTACTTGAAGATAATCAATAATTTAGGGAAATAATATTGCATCAGCGAACCAGACCTTCCTACAGGGCACGCTTTGAAGTGCTTGTAAGTGTTGCTATATGTGTTCTGTGTTTTCACTTGTTTTTCTGTTGTTCACCTTGATGGGTTGATCATATTGCTACTTTAAAAAAATTGAAAGTCATGTGATTATTAAAATGAGGTGAATTAACGTTCAAGAGGACAAATTTAGAAATGTTTAGAAACTTGATCGGCCGATAATTCCTCTTTGTCCTCAGGGGCACACTTTTGTAATTCTGGTTTGAGGATATGCTTCATGCCAGCCTGTAATTGTTTATTGGGTCTGCAACTACACCGTGGTGGTAAACGGTCAATAACCAATTTCAGAGTCATATTGAGCACAATCCTCAGATAAATGAAGCCAAACTTGTTTGTACCCATTGTAAGATTTTGTACAGTGAAACTGAATTTGTATTCCTGTAGCTTCTTCTTTACAGTGTGCTTTATCGCAGTTGGACAAAACCACAGAATGTTTGCTTCTGTGATGAATAAGACTGAATGACTAAGAGTGGAGGTGGGCAGTGAGGGTTGCAGTGGCAGGTGTTTAAACCAGGAACCGGACAGATGTTCTACCAGGTGCAGCTGAATGATGAACATTTTTGGGCCTGTGCTTCCTAAACATGTGCTAAAAATGTTTAGGACCTTTAATGAATTATACTATAAAAGGCATAGAGAGCTGATGTTCCAACCTACTTACCTTAGATTGTGGTTCATTAGGCTCCATTACATTTTTGCATAAATGGTATAATTTGTCGTTCTTTCCAAAGATCAGAAACATGATACTTGGGGTAGGTTTCTCCTCATCCACCTGTGGCAACGAGGCGACAGCTGCTACACCATTGCATAAAACTTACTCTTGCAAGAGAAGAAGTTAAGGTACAGTAGCCTGGATATGACAATCGAGAGAGTAAGTGTGACGTAAAGGCTGATTTTCTGGAGCGTCAAGAGCATCATTGCTGGAAAATAGGACAGAGTTGTGTTTTGTCTCAAGCATTGCAGCTGCTGGCATGAGGGTTTTCATAATAATAATTGGATTGGACAGTATGCTGCAAGCGTGCAACCTTTGCCCCGAGGTAGTCAATATAAAACAGGGATGTACTTAGTATAAATGGTGACAGGAATGATGCATTTGCTTTTCCGCACTAATGCTGTGTTTCTTCTTCCTCCCATGATGCTTGAGGAATGGTTTTGTTTAATTTATTTATTTTTTATTGTTGCACTAATTGTAGGTCAGTCTCCCGCGTGGCTAATTTGTAAATGGAAATAATCCAATAGTGAGTGCAATTAAACCAAATCAAGACTGGGATGCACTGGGAACCACAATCAGCTCAATTGTGAGGAAAAAAGGAGTGTTATAGCACCTTTGTCTCAACAAAACTGTGATAGAAGGTCATGAGGATCCAGCTCTGCGGCTGATTGCAGATTTGATATAATGGAGCTGATTGCATGATGTGAGCCAGCTGCATCACAAAAATTTAAAGATTATGTCATGTGCAAATCTCTTAATGGCATACAACCTTTCTAAATGCAAAGATATAAGAGACATATATGTCATGTCCTGAAAGTGCTGCAGAGATTTCATGTTAATGGCAGCTAGCATACCTCAAGGCAAATTCAGTGAGATTATTCTTTTTTTGTAGCATTTTAGACAATGGCAAATCAGACGGCAGGAACGCATCTGTGAAGGTGAACCTCTGTGTTCACTAGCATAATCTGGAAAACTGTTAGTTGCAATCATCACAGCATAACATTGCAATCATGAGTATGGAACAGACATACACATATTTACATCTTAGTTTGCTCTTTTGAAACCATAGTTTATGCTTGTAAAACACAAATTTGGATTATTATTGTACCTCATACATCAAAATATGTATGTACTTCATATTAACTTGTTTTAGAGTGATGGCTCCAGGGCAGCAGCCACTGTCCTCCATGGCTATTTGGGATTTTCTGAGTAAGGATTACATTTCTGTTTTCAAGGAGGAAGACTGGAGAGCCATCGATAATATGTTCCTGGATAGATTGAATTGTCATGTCAACTTGATTGATGGGAAGCACATCGTCATCTGGGCCCCACCATGATCATTGTTACAGACGACAAAGGTAACATTTCCATCATGCCCCTGGTTATTGTAGATGTGAAGGGCTGCTTCAGTGTCACTGATGTTGGTGCAGAACATTCTGTCACGCTTTGTGAATCAATCTTGGGACAGAGCTGTGAAAGCTCTCCAGGAACCCATCTCCATTTCCTGAACTGAAGCAACCAGTTTACAAGACTCCTTTCTAATTACAGACTGTCCCGGACATGGTTGGTTATTGAGGGCACCTTGGTCTCCACTGTTAATGTTGACATCTGCATGATGCCCATGTGTCTGTCATCCTAACCTACCACTGGAGGACAGCCCTGGAGCCTCTTGGGTTGAAGTGGGTCCACTGCCAGCAGCAGGGTAGCAGTTTCTCCAGTCCAGACCTCATTTTAAGATACATTTTCATGTTCTTTCACAATCACAATGTCTGTATTTGTTTTATTGTGTAGGACTCGATTAACTACTCACTCAGACATAGGGTAAAGATAATTAATTTACCTCTTACCTCTGTCTCTCAAATCCCTCTTTAGTCTGAGCTCTTGGCTCTTTAGGCCCAGAAGGAGCGCACACAAAGCCAAGGACGAGAACATTTGTAACCATTACTCACCAAACAAATGAGTGAGTTGCTGGTAGACACAGTAGAGCATTTAGCAGGTAAAGAGCCAGATTTGTTCCTCAGGAGTTACTGGAAAGCAAAATCAAACAGGTGAATATTGGGTTTGCATTTGCCAAGTGGATTGAAACACGACTCCAGAAAGTGTGTAAAAAATGTTGCACGACACCCAAGTAGCCAAAGATCAATTAACGCAGGTTTGAATAAATAAATAAATCAATATACATACACTTGGGCTGCAGGTTGTGAAACACACTGGACAGATTCCCTGTCTATATTCTGTATACTGTCATATTTATGGATTCTGAAGAGGATACACAAAGCGGAAGGAAACGAGCATTCAGAAAGCATTCAGGGCTAGAAATATAAATGTGAGTTTTCTCGCTGTGAGGTGACAAGGCTAACCCCCTATTAAGTACTCGATACAGTGTTTTGGTTCATTTTGTGCACCCTCTGCACTATGTTAGTGTGCTACAGTTGCAAACATTAGGGGCTCTACATTTGTGATGGTCCAAGGTCAGGGATTCTGCACTGGCAAAGTGGCATTGTTCCTCTGGCAGCGTTTTGATTTAGCCTGTTTAGTGTTTTGTGGACCTGCAGTGAACTTGGCCTTAATGAGCGAAGAAGTTCTGCAAAGAATGTGTTGGTAGCATGCAAGTAGCGCTGAGTAGTTTTGGATTCAAGGATAACTGGGATTTGTTCTTGCTCCACCTGCCTGCTCATACCGCATCAAAGGTGCACCTCACCAAATGTTTTTAAAGACAATATGTTGGCTCATTTGACTTTAAAATAGGTCCCTCCTTGTTATAAATTATATCACATTTTCACTCTAGCTATGCACACATGGGGTGGGTGCAGCATTAATGATTGTCGGCTCACACAGGCCTGTCAGTATGTGCCATTAAATACACAACGAGTGAAAAGGAAACCACTAATTCATGAAAATCAAGCCCTAGGTGTCTGGACAAGAATAATTATTTATTTTCTACTCCTCTTCCAACCTCTGGTTAAAAAATCGATGGTTCAGTCAATAATCTCCAAGTCCATTGCTAAGATACATGCCAGTTTCCCACCTCCTCCTAACTACCAGCTGTAGGTAAGTTTAGGAGGAAGAAGATCAAATCCCCAGAAGTCAAACTGACACATGGACTGACACGCCTCCGCTCCCCCAATAGCTGCAGCTTCCTATGTAATTGCTCAGCTGTGATTGACAGGAGAAAGTTGCACCTTAAGCCGCAAACTTCTCCTCGCTTACTGGATGGGTGCAGTAGAAATTCACACTAAAAAAGAGCTTAGAACAGGCTTGGGTCTTATGTCTACGGTTTACACGCGAAATATGATACAAATCTACACTCACGCCTGTGAACACGCCTCTAGACCTCTAACACCTGCAGGCATATCGCCAAGAACTTTTAATGTTTCTTTCCATTGCTCCCGCTAATAACATGTCTACTAAATGCTTATTTCAGCAACAACAGCAAAATAGTTCAATTCATCCAGTCCTCAGCACATCAACTGTATATATACAAACACAGACTCGGACACACACACACACACAGTTCCTTTTTGACCTTTGTCTTCTTCCAAAAACACAAGACATATCTGGCATCTTTTATCCTCCATGACAAGACAGCGTTTCTTTGTGTGGGGCCTTTTCTGTCCATCATTCATTCAGGCTGTATGTACACTGGCCTGAACCAAATAGATCTCAAAAATGAAACAAGCGAAAATAAATAAATAAATAATGCTGAGTCAGTGCAGACCTCCACTGAGGCCTTATAATCACCTCTTTTCAGGCATCTCTTCCACAGTCAACACTGTACAGGAGAATACTTTCTTACAGGATGGCACACGTCATTAAACCATAATAAATTTCTTCTTGCTAGGGGAGGCGTTGTGCCCACAAATTATTGTGGATTTAGCTTTACCATGGAGATTTGCTGAATAGAAATGTGACATTTTGTCCTGAGGTAGCACTGGAGGAGAGGTAATGGGTTATCCAAAATCAATGGACGCATGCACAGTAAATTGAATGCCAGTGTGCCCATTGTGTGTCTGTGCCTGTGAAAATGGAGGGAAGAATGGGTTCTGTTACTATAAAAGTGCACTGTAAAATATAATCCACATAATACATTTTATTTTCAGACCTCTTAATGAATGTGTAAACTGAAAATCTGACTCTTGAAGAAATTAAAATGGAAGACAAATCTGACTCCATTGGTGACAGTGTGACTAAACAGCTGTTGATTCAGCGTAATACCTTAGCTTTATTGGCCCTGTTATCTCAAGTTCAGTTAACTTGTCTCACAAGGCGACATTGAAAAAATTATTCAATCTAAATTCAGTTGAGTCACATGTTTAAGGAAGTAGGGAAACAGAATCAGCTTAAAATGTGTTGCAGTGTATCAGCAAGTTTGCAGTAAGTGAAAATGTAAGTGCTAACTTTAAAAGTTAACTTTCTTGTCTCATGAAAACACATATTTCTGCTTCTGTTGGCTTTCAACTTCAATGGTTCACATAACAAATTTGAAAATTAGTATGAGATGCAGATCATTTCCAGAGCCATGTTTAACAAAAGGTCTATTCTGCCCTGGGGATTTTAGAAAGCAGGCATTTACCTTCATGGATCACACTACGTTATGCTAAACTGCACCAAAACAATGGAATCCACACTGCTAATGGTGCTACAGCAGAATATGATAATTCAGGGAAGAAGAGATGGAGAGACGTTGGAGGTCACTTTTCTCTCCTTTTTCATTAGGAATGTAATTAATGCCAGTGCAGATGGATCGGCTGATTCAATTATGGTAAAATTCTGTAAAACATTTATTATGTTGAGGTTTCAATATGGAAATGGCAATATTAGGCTTAATATTAGGTAATTGTACTGTTTAAAAATGACAATTTCACATGAAAACACAACACATTAAAAGCTGGAGATCAGCTAAGGGGATGCATCAGTGGCACTGCAGTTTAAATATTTTACCGATTCTACAGTTCTACATTATGCTCAATTAATAAAAGTTGTAGATGTTTGTCATTGCTCCAAATATTCATTTTAACATGCACTAAAGAGCACTGGTGAATGTTGAAGTCAAGAGCAAATTGATTTAAATCTCCAGCGGTGTGTGACTGACAAAGGTAAATGGATTTAGTGATCATTAAAGCACGTTAATTAACTTTCATTCAAAAAGGTCTGAGGGGAGGAATAACAGGAAAAGGAAAAAGACACGATGACACACTTTTTGGTATTTTCTGACAGAAAAATTAGGCAAGACATTCACCTGTTTGAATGGTTTTATTTATTTTATGTTTTGCATTTATTCCTTCATGTTGTAGTCATTCTGTCTGGCCTTAAAATTAAAATTTCACATTGATTGAAGTCTGCCAGAATGTTTGTGATATAGCTTTGGAGTTTCAGCTTAGCTCATGAATGAATGCAATGCTGTTTTGCAGCCATCTCTCAAATGTTGAATGTACTTTCCATCACAATATAAACCCCATCACAAATGCTCAACCTGCAAGAACACCACATTTTCATTTTTTGCTAAACGTGACAGATTTCCATTAATTAGCAGCTAATGGGCTGTAACCACATACACAAAACCTGTTGTTTACTTATTCAAGGTAATCAAATTGTCAGGCTGCTTAGACAAGACCTGCAAACTAATCTTGTTAGAACTAACCTTCTAAGCGTAACGCATCATCACCAGTTCTTTCACTATTTTTTCTATGGCAACAGGCATTTGATATCGCCAAACCCAAACAGTTGGGTTGCTTGAGCTAATTGGCTTCATAAATCAGCTGGTGCTATGAGCAGTGTGATACGAAGTCACATGGCAGACTGCCCTCACTGACCACGCATCACAAACGCGTTTATGTACAGCATGCATGTCAGTGGCACGGCCTGACGTAAATGGAGCCATGTGGGCATGGGAGGAGGGGAGAGAAAAACAAAGGAGTAAAACAACAACAACACATTTTTGCTTTTGCAGAAGACAAACATCTTTTATGTGATTTGTTGGTAGTGAAAACAGAGACAATACAGATGATGGCAGACAAGCGTCCTACCTCTGGCAGTAATTACCCTACTGTGCTCAAAGTGCTTTAACGTGTGCATCTGTGTTTGTGTGCTCGGGTGTCTCTTTTCCAAAGGATCCATGAACGTCAATGAGCTCCACTTACTCACACCGTGACTAGTTTCACCTTAATTGTTTGAAAAACAAACTCACGTCTCTGAGACACACACATACAGAGTAAAAGAGTTTGTCATCATAGTTGCATCTTGTTCTCTCCGCTGGTAGTGAATTAACTACTATTGAATTAAACAGATAACCCTGATGATATGATCGTGAATTTACCGCCATACTTACCAATCTGCCCTAAGGTGATCTGGTAGCATTTCTGACAAATTGACCTGACATTGCAACCATTCTTTTTATAGAGTGAGGAGAGAGCCAAATTAGATGAAGGGCAGCTCCTCTTTTGCGAGCCAGTGCACAATGTTCATTTAGATTTTTACTGCACTATTAGAACACCATCAGTAATCCCTGTCATCTGCCTGTTCACAGCAGTGGGGATGGCACCAGTGCTGCTCTGCTGAGTTTTGTTGGATGTGCATCTCTACATGTGGTATGTCTATTTGACATGCTATTCCAGGGAATGCTGTCCTTGGGTTGCGAGTTATGCAGGGGACTCTCTCCGCCAATGTTTCACCTGCCGTATTACAGGACGTGCAGAACATTATTGGCTTGGTCTGGAACAAGAAAAGGAAAAACTGCTGCAGGTTAAACTGAACGGTTTTCACGCTGGATGAGGAGTCTTGCTTTTTGTTGGACGTGGTATTGACATTATTGAGTTAAATGTTTCTCACAATGGAAAAATGCTGTTAATGTAACCAGATTATCTAAGATTTTATTAGTGACTTTATTAATTGCAGTCATGTACCTGAGTGGATTACTACTAAGTATGTTCAGTAGAGTAATGTTTAAGAGCTAATGAAAGCAGTTGCAGCAGTCATTGCAAATGGCACTTCATTGTAGTTCACTAATTCACTCTCAAGTGTTCTGTCGCGACGTAACCCTTTTCATCACCCGTCTTCAAGTAACAATCCTCTTTATTCACAGAAGGGCACCATCGTTGCAACAGCATGTTGAGACTTTTGGCGCACTGAGTCAAAACCTGCCATTGCCTGCACTGTTCCTGAGTAAGTCACTATAGCTGCCAAGTGACTCACCACCCTGACACTCAAGATGTCAGAGAAACAGGACTAATGATCCACAAAGCGTGGGGACGCGTGCCTGATACGCGGATATGTGTGTCTGAATCTCCCTGGAAGAAAAAAAAAGGCTACTCCTTCTCTTTGCTCGGGTCTCGGGTTATGTTGCCAGAGGTGTCACAACGCCAGCAAACTTTATTTAAATGCAGTTATTTGTGTGTGTAGAGATATGTATCGCTTTTCGAATGTTGCGTGAGCTCACTCGGCATGAACTCATTATAGCCATTGGGGTGAAAAGAGAACAGTCACCATCTTGTCTCAGCAGGAACTCCTTTTCATATAGATGTCTGAATATCTGAAAAAGGTCCAAATCTATCATGTATTTCTATCATTCTGGGTTTATTTAGTTAGAGACTGTCATGGTAGTTTGGTGCAAGGGTTTATGAAAAATAATGAAGTGAAAAATACTTTTTTTGAGGTCCAAAACGTGCACAACGAGGCACAGTAACTGAGAATCCTGATTCATAAAACATCAAAGAATTTTCCTCTTTCAACCACTAATGAATCAGTACGTTTTCAAGTGTTTTCAAAAAGTCAGTAATGCTAATACTTTATTTCTGATTGTATTTAGTGAAATTCTAATAATAAACTTTATAATAATAATTATTATTTACTTTTGTATCAGGTTTCTAGAATTCCCTCATTTTACATTCTTCACACAAACACACACACACACCTCCTTTTCGTCAAAAATCCAATGAAAAAATGGGTGACGTGCCCGTAAAGCATGGCAGGAGCTCTTATTTACAGGTGAAGGTGAGAGAACATGTGTGAGCATCCATGTGAGATCACAATAAATCCCACCTATACATGCATGCCGACATTTGAAACCAAAAACACACACACACAGCCAAGCACTGCACATATGGTTTCATCCAGTATGGCACTGTGAGCACCAGAGGATAGTCTGGCACCAAAATAGACCATATGTAATTACAGAGCTGTGTTAGCATTCAGAGTGTCACCCCATCAGATCGTGTGGAGCAAACTCTCAGCACTTCAGCCAGAGAGGGAGAGCAGCAGAGCGCCTCAATATCTAAGTGAATAAAAAAGGAGATATACCTCGTACCCCTATGGCATCCATAAGGGAGACATGCTCCCTTCATGTGTTCATACCATCATGGTTCAAATAACCTACTCTGCTCCCGACAACTCAGATCCAGTGGTAACCAGGACAAGAAAACCCCTCTACAATAAAGTGGTGATTCATGTAGAGGAGGATAGGGGAATTCCTTGGGAGCCCAAGGAAGAGCTGGACAGGAACTGGATCGATGGACAGATTTACTGTAATGACATGAGCTTGGATGGAAAACAGATTACTCCCGTCATGTTATTGGTTGACAGTGGAAATAAAAAAAAAGATCCTTTGAGTATTGCAAAGTAACCAAGGAGGATAAGAGGATGACTATGTTTTGTTTATTATTCAACATTAAAGCCCCTAGTATAATTCACCCAAACAGGTGTTTTTATGAATGAACCGTGCCCAGTTTACCTGTACATATATAATCACGTGCCACCTCTCATACCTCTCATACATGTATATGCAACTCACCAAGAAGCAACTTGAGATATGAGCAACCTGACTAACAAAAGACACCTGTGTGGCTGTGCGGAGCCTTTAACGTGTATAAATCACGTGACAAATCTGGCTTCAGTGGGCTCACTCACACTAACGACAAAACACAATGACTAATTATGTCCGAATTTACTTTCTGTACTTACAGTACATTTATATGGCACAGTTCAGTGTCTTGCTCAAGGACACTTTGACATGTGGACTGGACGAGCCAGGTGTCCACCAGCAACCCTGGGATGATGGATGACCCGCTCAGCCCACCCAGGCTATTTGACCTTTGAATCATTGAACAAGAAAGATGTGAGCTGCAACTTAAAGGTCTGCAGCCAGGCATGCAGGTATCTTGATTGATTTCAAAAGACATCAACCACACTGATATGTTAATGTTTAAATGCTATGGACAGCGTAAAGACTACATATATGCCAAAACAAAAAATAAATCTCACCACACACAATTTCCAACTGAACATGCTCCTCTCTTACGTTTTCTGAGGTGAATGTCTATCACCTTTCACAATGTCCCTGAAGCGCTGGGGTTCAATCAGGTGTAATTGAATCAACCAATGTTTTATTTAAATTAGATTATTAGTCTTTGGTTTGCTAAGGGGCTTCACAAAGTATAAATGGGCACATAGCTTATGGCATGTGGTTAAAAGAGCATTAACCAGGTTCTATAAGTATTGCAATCTTTGGCTTGGAGTTGTTCGTTAAGATCACACAAATAGCCCTGGATAATAGTTTTAAGTCCCTTGGAGACCAAAGTAAACCAACCTTGGGAAAGGAAAGTACAGAAATCCAAAATCAAATGGAAGGCAGAGTGATTTTGACCTCCAGACTCCCTGGGCACACTGCTGGTTCTCTGTCAACACATCTGCAGGGCAAACCAATGCATGTGGCAGTGGTGATGACAGTAAGAGTCACCCAGATGTTGTATGACAGTTCTCTGATGAATCATTGGTGGAAAGACAAGGCAGGCTGATATTAATTAGAGCAGAAGCTGAACTTCACGTGAACTGGGCAGATTTCATTTCACTCAGGCAGACGCATGAGAGACGTTTGTCAAGCCGGAGGTGAAAGGGGAGAATTTGTGCTTCAGGCAAATTGCTGATACGGTGTGACACCGACAGCGTTGATGCAGACAGCACTCTGCTGGCTTTTAATACAGTTTGCATGACAAAGATAGAACAACATGCAAAGAGACTGTGTCTGTCACAGGTTGGTCTCACTGGACCAAAAAACATAAAGAGACCTATCACACTCATCTCCCTGCAGGCTCATCTTGATCTTCCTCCTCAGTTTGTTAACCAGTCGGGTTTGACACCATCTTTACATTTTGACATATTGCGTTGGATGAAATCAAATGGAAAATTGAAGATGAACATTGCTTCTACATCTGAGTGGCTCTACATGATCTCGTGTTTGGTGAAGCATCTGGCTGTCACACTCAAACTGAGGAGAAGAGACGGGATATCTGTTTTTTTCAATACAATACAGGCTATAACTCACTGGCTTTGCCAATAAAGAATTAACATAAAAAGGTGGTGTTTGTCCACTTCATTCTAAATGACCTGCCTTTTTGTACAAAATGTTGTTCTCACTCTCAAGTGGAAAAACATCAGTTTGATGTAACCAATTCCAGTAATCGCATGCTTTTCTTTCCAGTTCTAAAAAGGTTTTATTCACCTTCATGGTGGCCTGGAGAGACTATTGGCTCTGGCTTAATGATTAAAACAGTGAAAACCCATTGAGAAAATGAAGGCACTTGGGAGGACAAGCAGGTCACTTCAGCAAGAGGTTTGCGTACCTATTACAAGCTTCACTGTATCCCCACAGCAGGTAACATATACCTGCTATTTAAGTGGAGTACTGGAGGACACAGGGTAATTAAAGTCCAACCCTCTCTGCCCTCAATGCTTAATGGTTCTTTGAAAATAGAAACACATAGATGGCAGCTATGATTTCCAGTCTTTAAAAATGCCATTTTCTTGTTCTAGCATTTGGCTAGCGTGCCTGGGTGACTCATCCACGCCTAAAGACCATTTTCCCATCATTAATCTGGAAGAAAAGGTGATTACAAGGAGATACAGCATATGAAGATTATGTCCGTCTGTTTCCCAAGTGCCACATTCATTCCTCTGATTCTTTGTTGCCAAAAAGAAATAGGCAGCTAACATGTTAATGAAGCACCAAGACACACTAGGGATTTTTCAAACGCTGTTGATTTGCCTTTCCGGGTATGTTACATGTATACGGACTGAAGATCAGTTGCTGGATGATGATTAGTTTTAGAAAACGCCATGATGTAAGAGAAATGACACCTTACATGTTTTCAGGTTTTCTTCCATGCATCATCTTATGTAGCAGCTGATAACGAATATCAGCTCAACATGGTCTGCTACAAATAGTATTTTAAAAAATAAATGAATTTCATTGCAATTTAGTAAAACAAGCTGCTTGGAATCTTTTTAGCTGGAGACTATTGCGTAAAAGATTTAATGCAAGTCTTATGAGTCTTATTTAAGTCATATGATTTTTATTTGTACAATAAACCAAGTGTTGTCTCACATGAAACAGCCATTTGAATTAAGTTCACAGTGTCTGAGTCAGATTAAAAGGAAATATGATATAGAAGTGTTCAGTGTGTAGAAGATAACGCAGAATGAAAGAGAGTGGCAGTTTAAAAACCACAGACACACCAAAACTATTCTGCTCATATAGATCATCATAACATCTGTATTGTATTGTACTTGTATTGTGATATGCAGCATCTCATTGTGTATTTTACACACAAACACACACATAAGAAAATAAATCATAACATCTTTTTGAAGCCAATATCATCTCTTTTTAAGCTTATTATAGACAATAGTTCTTGGCATATACTGCATCATGCGCCAACTTCTCCTTTTGTAGTTTGAGATTTTGAGGACATAATTTAGGACCTTAATTAATTTGGATTGTAATATTAGACCAAGTGTGGCAGGTAGTGTACATGGTTTAACCTGAACCATTTTAACACTGATTATACTGTACTTACACTGGTTAGAAAATGCTGAATCCGAGCCAGCACAGATATACTGCTCAGTTTACACAGACAATGACATTTCCTCTTTAAACTGCTCATACGAATACAGTCCTGAGCACTGTATTATATTGGGGCCCATGAGTCTACACTCTCCAGTGTGGAGGAAGGAAAACCTCCAGACTGTTATAAGTACAATAGGACAAAATGGAAAATTCACCTAAACACAACAACAGTGGAGTTCCTCTCACTTGGCAATATTTTACTAAATTCATCACCAAGTTTTCCAAAAGACATTCGCAACATCAAAAAAAGTGAAATCTCACCAGGAAGCAATTATGTTGATATCAAAATAAATACATTTTCGTTATAAAATAGAGTTGACTTTTAGATATAATAAAAGGTTACTGCAGCAGCATTACAGTATGATTGCACCTAATGGAACATGACATGACATGAAGAGATTACCTATGATGGAATACATTCTTTTCTACCTAGCTGGTTTTCTCATTTCTAAGGTAGTTTCTGCAGTAAAAACACAGAGATGAACATTTGTGATATAATAGAAATTTATATACGATTCAATACTATTGGCTAGGTGTCCAATATCACTTAAGTCATGAAGATGTCCACATGTGGGAAGGAATTTTATAAAATTGCTGAGTAGAAAAGCCGGAGAAGTTACAGGCAGGAAAATCCAAATATTTTCCCCTGAAGTACAATTTAAATATATCCACGTTAAATATTCAATAAGCAACAAAGTATCTTAAGGAAAAGTAAAGACAGAAGAGTTGAGTTTATTCACTAAAGGTTTCCAGGCTTCAGGTTTTTCCTGTAATTGGTGTGCCTGAACTGCGGTAGCACAGGCACACTATTATTGATTATATACTTAAGTGTTTGCGACTAAATGAGCACTTTTCTAAATAGTTTCTTCTTTGAGTACCTCTTCGCCTACTCAGGGTTTAAGCCTTTGTATATTTGTCTTGGGGCATAATTATTTAAATTTTCAAATAATTTGTCCCAAGGAAATAGCTTAGCTATGACTTAAACATTAAAAAAAGTCAATCGAAGACAACAGTTATCTAATTAAAGATTTGGGATGAACTGTCTTGAGAGATGTGTTCAGGAGCTCCAACACTTGCCTCGGCAGTGAAAGAATTATCATTGTTATTTTCTACCTTCAAAATCAATCTGGTTCCAAACAATTGGATTGCACATTTAAGGTATAATGTGTCACCTAACTGCCAACTGTAAATTAGGGTGGTGAAGAAAAACTGCTCCATTTTCTAATAGTAATTTTTCACAGTGCCTGGAATAAGGGGATCTATTTCTCAAGGGACTGATTTTTCACTTTGAATTACTCCATTCATCTCCTGGCCAATAAAGTCTAAGATCCTGCCCACGCCTTGTCATTTTGGAGATTTGGTGTCAGCCCTGATGAATGACATTTCATCTCTCTGTTAACATGTTTCTAATGCCTGCGGCAGACTAAAGCTAAAAGCCCAGGAAGACCAAAAGTCCTGGAGAATTAAAAGCAAAGAATAAGGGAGCAAGTGAAGTATTTTCAAACTAGCAGGAACAGAAGAGTAGCACCGAGTAATACGTCTGTTTGATTGTTTCAACTCCAGGGCAGAACTTACATTAGAATATTTCAAATATTGTTATCCATCCTCGCAGAGTAAATTGATCTCGGGTGTTTTTGAGCAGATGGAAGTCATTTGCTGTCACAAGCTAATGCAAAGTGCATTGAATGTGTTGTTGATTTGTGACTGTAGTAAGTAAATCAAGTCATGATGAAAGTTGGCTGCAAATATCAACACAAACCACAGAGAATTTCCTAGATAACTACTTAGGTCATCGCCTACAAAATACAATCGCTGAGAGCAGTCTTGTATAGAAAGGCATAAATGTCTACAATATTTCTTACAGTAAATAAAAGCTGATTTGATGTGCCAGAAGCACCTGTGTGGAAACATCTACCTCCACGGTCAGTTTCTATTCTATCTGCGCCAGTACACCCCTCTTACATAATGGAGCAGCAGCAACCCATCAGCACCAAACCCCTGAAGCTATCACACTTTACTAGTCGAGGAACAGGATTACAGATTTTTCTGTTTGTTTTTGTTTTCCCGAAGATGTCGGTTTCAGCAGGTGAAGCAGACCAAACAGACCCGGAGGAAAAAAACACAGCACCTTGGCCATCAAGTTTCAAAGAGAAAAAAAAGAAAGAAAAATACCAGGAAGGTTCTGGTTTTGGGTTTGATTTTGTGGTGAGGAGAAGATCTCTGTTGGACTTGGAAGCACGATGGCAAAGTAGTGCCTAAGGATTTAATTAAATTACACTGCGGCCTCTGTACAATATGCTGTTTAGCCTTCATTTAGCTTTGGATCGTTACACATTATATACATACCACATGTGTATCAATCCTGCGAGAGCTGGATATAGAAAAGATTTTAAAAAATCAATGTAATACATTTATACCTGTCAAAGCTCAAATTGACTTGTGTAGCGTATAAGGAGGAGCATTTAATCATCATTTTCTGTGAGTTCTTTTTATGCTGTTTTCCCCCTGTGTTTATCTGTCTGTAGAGAATACAGTAAAAAAACAACTAACTGAATGCAGAGTACAAAGCAACAGAGACTGATTGCTTATGGATTTCCCAACCAAGGTGATAGTTACTGATGCAGCAGTATATTTTAGTTTTAGTATACAAGACAAAATATTTCCTCTTACAATATGTTCCCTCCTCCTCGTAATGCTCCTCCAGTTGTTTTTCCCTACCTGCCATCCAGAATAGCCTCTCCGCATAAATTGGCGCAGCACTGCACGTCCAAAGTGTCTTAATAAAGCCCCCACTAAATATGAAAGACGAGGAAAACTTAACAAGAGGCAGAGTGGACAAATGTTAATGTACCATGTTTTTCTGCCGGAGACTGTAGAAAAACCAGTTTGGCGTGTCTGAGTTTATGGGCCTGTTCTGTATCTTTAGTCTTCTGTTTCACCCCCTCTTCCATCCTGCGACTAGACCTCAAAACCGCTACAGCTTTGACGTTCAGGTTGTCAATAAAAAGTCAGAGTCAGCCGCTGTTGTACAGTAAAGGCTTGTATCCCTCAGGGCTGTGTGCGTTCGCTGCTGTGCTGTTTTTGTTTATTTGTCTCTCTCAAGTTCTCTTGTGCAGTCCCCGGAGATATCAACATTAAATTGCTTTTCGGTTCAGAAGCTACTCAGATGCATTAGAACTTGTAATGGACTTTGCCATGGTGAAGGCGTCAGACGGCGTATTGATTGTGCCTACTGGGTACAGCTGAAACTGCTTCACACCTTTGAATAATTCATGACAATTATTGTCCTAATTGTAACAATGTTTGGATGGCATACTGCAAGGAAGGGAAAGGGACTTATTTTGTCTCTCTCTGCCTGCCTGTATTATTTGAAAATGGGAATAGTAATGTGATCATTTTTCATACATTATAATTGTATCCATTATGAAGATGATAACTTGTGTTGCCTGAAAGGCAAACAAAGTTTTAGATGGATCACGCCTCTTAGTTTTAATTAAAAATCACAGACAGCTTAATTGCAGTGTAGTTGTGCTCTGCTGGCCCGTGATTGCTTCAGAAACTGGAGACGAGATTGTACGAGGGACTGCTGCAGATATTGCTTCGCAGTTCTTGCCCCATGCCCCCTCCATCAAGTCTGGACTGCAAACTTTCTCTACAAGTTTCTTATCACGGTGTAATGATGTCTCCTTGGAGGAGACTTCTTTAAATTATACTTTGATAGGTGGAAACTACCGGGACAAAATGTCACTTGAACTCATTCTGTATGCACCTGAAAGTCAAGTGAGGCACTTAAGGTTCTTCTGCTCTTTGAGACTTTTTTTGGTCATATTTGCATCTCATGAAGTAAGCCGCTTTTGAAATGTACCTCAGCAGAATTATGTATTTTTTGAATTGATAATGCTGATCTGTAATTCACTGCAGGCTTTTAACAATGTGTAAGATGCCATACATATTTATGAAAATCTCAGCCACTGACTTACATTTAGCTGATTGTGCACTTCCGCATGCAGTCTGGTTCAGTCATAATACATCATTATGTCTTGAAGTAGTGCCCCCCACCCCATTCTATTGTGTATTTAATTATCACTGAACTTAATTGAAACATTAAAAGTAGCAGAGTCATTGAGCTTATCAGTGAAACGTTCCTGAATGGGTTTAAAATGCTGTTGTTGCTGTGAACATTTTGCTAATATTACTGTCTGCCCTGTGTTTGAACCGATACACAGCAACTTAACAAGTGTTTAAAGAGCATTTTGATTATTGATATTATTAATTGTATCTTCATAAGTCCCCTTCCTTCCTGTTTTCTTTGTTCATGAAGAGAGAATGTTTCGGTTTTTCCTTTCTTGTGTTATTCTCTTAGGATCCCTTTCCGTACACCACTATGTTTGATCCAATTTGTTCTGCTATTTTAGAACCTTTTATCTGCCTTCTGCCACCTTCCTGCCACCCTTTCAGCACAGAGTCCTATTTGTCCCATAAAGATTTGATTCTTAGCAATCATGCTCTAATGCAATGGGTTGAAAGCCTCATGCAATCACAAATGTCATTTTTGCGGTTTGGCCCCCCCCCAACAAAACCTAACATGACTGACAAGTGTTAGTATCTGTGTGTACAAAAGTAAAATGACATTGGAACATAAGAGGCTGTCAGTAACTTCACAGTCAGGTATTAACTTGTTATTTGATAAGGCTGGGGGAAAAAAACAAAATTTGGAAGCTGACATCAGACAAAGCATTATCTTATTGCACAGTCGCATGCACATTTAAAAAACTAAAAAAATAATTACTGTTTTGAGAGACTCCAGCTCCCTCAACTCGAGTTAAGATTAAAAGGAGTATTGATTTACCTGTAATAACAACACCTCTGTTTTCACTCCGCCTAATATCCCCTGTACACAATTTAAGACCAAATGTAGCCTCAGTCCTAATTTCCTTAAATCCCTCAGTCATCAGCCAATGATACAACCACACAGTGACACAGCAACAGCTATTAACAATATCCCAACTCTAACACTGTGGTTTTAGGTAAAAAAAAAAAAGGTCAGATTTCATGACAAGGTTTCATACAAACATATCTGAACAGCGTGTTGAGATGTGTCTTAGTTATATTAGTTTACACTTATATTCAAGTCTATGGTTATGCACTCTGACTTTTTATGGTGCACAAAAGCTCCACCAAATCTCTGTTGATGATTAGGAACTCAGCTGTGAACCTTGTTGAATGTGCACGTGATTAGGTACCTTTCATGTGTATTGGCAGCAATGCGTATGGCAAATCAGGGCATGGGGGAAAAGGGCCATGAGATTCCCGAACTATGTCTGATATTCTCCCTAATATAAGCTGTAATCACTGTCCCAGTATTGATTTGGAGCATCATTGAATCTACAAGTAAAACATCAAGCAGAACCAGTGATGCTTGTAAATCTGAATATGTCAGACAACTCAGCTGATTTTGAACTCTAGCATATTAGCACTGCGATATCTGACATGTCTGGTTATCACTCCTCTGGGTTAGCGCAGATGTTGAACTGTAAAACTGAGCCCAGGGCAGCTGCAAAATGCAAAATGACTATGTTAGCGTCGGGTCAGCTCTATGTCTTTGGGTAAAATGCTGCTACAAAACAACAACTGGACAACAACTTTAGCCTTGGTGCATCTGCTGCTGTTAATGAATTCCACGTTGATGCATTTGTATAAACATGAGGCAATTAAGATGATTTAGAGTGGTGACATAACAAGGTCAAGTCGCTCCCCAGCTGAGTGCAGACTCTTATGCAACATTATAAGGAGCAAGGTCATCAAAGATTGCAAGTGGAAACTACTTACTTCAACTCTTTATGTACAGTAATTCTACTTATCTGCCCCATTTGACAAAATGAAAAGCCTGCATGGTGCAAAACGTTACATACAGCAACACCCAAGGGATGTTTCAAAAGTAATGACAGTAACCTGATTTCTTAAAGCAGAAAGTGCAAGCACACACGGTAAAGTCGGTGTGTCGGAAGCTTTGAATTGTCATTGTGAGGATTAATAAAGAATGAGCTTCTTTAATGTTTCGCCTGAGTGAGCTCATAAAAGCCGACATGCGGTGAAGGAGGAGATGGAATACAAATATACTCGGGCCCAATAAATGTCACTGCTCTGCTTTTGTGTTTGCAAGACATGCAGGAAACGGGAGACTTGGGTGTCCACGATCGGGAGACAGGAGGAAAGAAACTACATTTGTACGAGGTTGGCAAAGGGCATTGCAAAATGCTCTCAATTTGTCATACACAATTGGCTGCATGCTTTCAGAGAGCAGAGGAAAGAGGTTGTGTTTTCATGTAAGGTCTGTGCTCTCTCTTATTCGACCTCATCACTGAAGACTCTGAGAGAATCTGATTGCACAATTGCTAGAATGAGCTTTTGTAAATGTGCAAACCTCTTCCTCCATCCACAGTACATTTTGTCTGTGCGTCTGCTCTTTTTGCTCAACGCCACCCTCGCCACCAGCTTATTCACATATTCTGATTCACTTCCCTGTACGCTTTGCTGATTCAATTCAATCTTGAAGTAGTTCTGCAACTGTCGCGTGTCCATAAATGAGATTTCTAACTAAAGAACTATTTTTAAGATTTTTTTTTTTTTATTCTACAAGGACATCTTTAATTGCCAGTGCCTCTTCACTTTCAGAAGAGCAGTCCATGTGAAATAGTTGTCAGACTGGCAGCCATTTAAAAAAAAGGCTAGTCAGTGTGGTGAATGCAACCTGCTTCCTCGCTCTGTAAAATTGGTTTGCAGTGCAGTTTTGTGGGTAGTGAGGTGGAAGGTGGTCAGCTGAAGTTCACTGTTTGATGGTTAAACCCTCTCATGCTGCAAAGCTAAGAATGTAATGTGAGCAGTGCTTCATGGCCCTGACCTTTGCAACCAGCGCAGAGTTTCATTTCTCAGGTCTGGGTAGGCAACATCTTTTTTGTTGACTTTTCAGCATCAATGAAGTTACTGAAGAAACAAACTTGATGTGGTGAAATTGTTCTGTTATTGAGCATTTTGAGAAGTTTGGATGCATATGGGAAAATCTATATTTGTGTTTTATGTAGGAGATATTTCCCCTGCATAAGCTTGCTAGTGCTCAGTTCTTAAGCCACTTTGGTTCAGACTGAAAAACCTTAATAACTATGGATTGCCATGAAATTTTATACAGATTTACGTGGTCTCCAGCTGATGAAGCCTACTAACTTTGGTGATCTTCTGACTTTACCTTTAGCATGACCAGCATGTTGACATTTTTAGCTTTTGGTCAAATGTCTTGACAACTATGAATCATTGTGAAATTTTGTACGATTCATTCTAATGGCTTTGGTGATCTCCTGGCGTTTCCACTCCACCATGAGGTTGACATTTGTGGATTGACTATCTTAACAAGTATTGGATGGATTGCCGTGAAATTTGGTACATACATTGACGTCCCCCTCAGGAGGAATTGCATTCACTCTGGTGATCCCTTAACCTTTCATCTAGTGCCATCATCAAGTCAAAACGCTAATGTGTCCAAAAATTTGGTTTATGACTAAATAGCTGCAAAACAGATAACTTTCCCATCAGCCTCGGCTGTACTTTGTGTTGCATGCTAACACACTAAACTAAGATGGTGAATATGGTAAATATTACACACTTTTTAGCATCAGCATGTTAGCATTGTCATTGTGAACATGTTAATATGCTGACGTTAGCATTTAGCTCAAAGCACCAATGTGTGTCAGTACGGCCTCACAGCATGGCTGTCTCATTTCTTCATATCCGTTTGTCTTAGTATTGACAGAGCTTTGCGAAGAAGAAAACTATGCACAAATACACACACAAAGGGTTAATCTGCATCAAACGCAGGCTGCCTTGTTTAGCCATAGGTCAGCCCTGCTTTCCCTCTCAGCTGTGTCCAAATAGTGCACATCTCTGCTCACTATTTGCACCACTGTGCCAACATATCTCCCAGCATCCAAACAGTTAGTACAAAACTCACAGAGTCAAAGTCAACAGTACACTGCTGAAAACAAATAGCTAACAAGCCTTTGTCGTCAACACTCTTTGATTGCATGTACACACAAGGTCCTCACACTATCAAGTCTGTTCCCCGAAGCCAGGGACCATCAGAGAAGCATAAGACACAAGCAGAGCCCTTGAGCTGCAAGGGCCCTAGGCCAAAAAGAAACTCAAATCAATTCCATTTGATTAGGTGCCACTGCATACCCTACATCTTATAATTCCATTAACGCAGGGATGGATTTTCAATGAATGTAACTGCAGGCAAATGACTGGGCATAATTTTGTGAAATGAAATACTGCACAGGTTTGGAATTGGGGTGTGAATTTCTTCCTTGTCTCCTTTTTCTCCTCCCCATTTGCAGATAAGGACTTTGCTAATCCTAATGCCGCAGTCTTGATCTACTCTTTTTGCAAAGCTGCTTTTTTTTTACCCCCACAGCATCTTAAAAGGCTTTTTAGAATGCTTAGTCTAAATTATTTCACACTTTATTATATCAGTTTTGGCTCACTAGGCTGGGGTAAGACCACCATGCAATTGCCTGATTTAACCATAACTACTGATAAATAAATACTGTATATATGCCATTAGTTACAGCACCGGGAGGTTATGCATTTGAATAAGGTCCACTGTTATTTCTCTACTTTTTCTTTTTACGAAGATAAGACACATTACAGCTGCAGACCCAAAACCAGGATGCGATTACACGTGTCACCTATGGAGGCAAGTGGCTGGTCCTCAGAGAACATCAAAGCACGAGTGGAGCCATGGTGTGATTTTAAAGACTCAGAGTAAAATATCTGTCAGGAAGCCAGTAGAGACAGTTATATTAACTGCATGACTGCCACAATTTCATGCCTCACTAATCAACCTTTGTACTAGGCTAAGTAAGGACCAGGGATATTGGGACTTATATTTCATGGCTTAGGCAATCACACATAGCTTTAGGGCTGTTGATTCATGACCCAATGTGTCCTTCCACACCAATTGAACAACAAATAAGAAATTGCTTGGTTTTACATGTCTATACTGCATATACTTTAGCTCCATTAACCATGTAATACATGGATAATGGAGCTAATATTTTTGTGCAAAAGGTTTCCACATTTTGTACTTTCCGCTGCTCACTTTAAAGGCCTTGGTCAGCAGATGAACCCACACTTGAACTTTTCTGGCTTTTGAGTTGAGTCACAATTGTTTGCACAAGTTTTTCGCTTCGCTCCTGCATTTTGTTTTTGAGATCACTGATCACAGTTACCTCAGAGTAAACTGGTCCTTAAGCTGCAGGAGAGTTTGTTCGGACACTGTACTGCATCTTTAATGCAGTGCTAGCTGGGGGACTCATCAAATATTTGTGTCTTTCCCAGTCACGCAACACAGTGCTTACACTGGCTGAATGACTCAGTGGCCGCATGTCCCCTCTCAGGAAGTTGAATGGATGCTGCCCACATATGCAGTGACAGAAAATCACTGATGAAGGTCAACAATCCATCAGGCTGTGAGGATGGAGAAACGTCTGGGCCACTGAAAGAACATTTGAAATGATGAAGGTATGTAGCTAATGAACATAAATCATATAAATGTTGACCAGATATTGTCTTTGTAACATCAATAGCATCTCTTGTCTGCTTATATATCACAGAGATGACATAAGCTATGGCATAGCACACTTCTGATATAAGTGCTTGGACTAAGACAGCACTATAATATTAGACTAACTTTACAAAGCAAATAAACAATACTTACATTCCTGTGGCAGAGAATAAATTATGAAAGTGCTAGTGTTGCAATTCCTTTTGAACATGATTTGTCAGGGCACAATTGTCAAAATATTTCCATATATTTCCATATATAATCCAGCGGAGATTAGTTTCATAGGTAAATCGCTGTTGTCCTCAAAGCTACTTACTGACCTCTAGTCTCAAGTTCTCAGATGGCGACGGAATGAAACTGCAAATCCACCTATGCATGAGTATCTATATTATTCTAGTAATTATAGCATTAAAATAACAGATTAGCAAAACTGTACTGTAGTTACTCTATGGTTCGATATTTAACTGCAAGCCAGCAACACTTTGCCAGTGAGGCAACGGAGCAACAACTGTGCCAGTTTATGTTGAGCAAGGGGAAATCAAGGGGAGATTTATGAGCATAATAATGAATCCTATGCCTGCTTTAATTACAACAATCCTGGACTCTTTGAAGTATGCTGCTGCAGCTGGAAATCATTTGCCTTGTGTCTTAGTCCTTTACACTGAACAGATAAAAATGGATCAAGTATTAAATTTGCATGTTGGTGAGAATGTTTTCATTATTTTCTCATATTTGTCAGTACTGCTGTTAACAAACTGCAACAAAGGTAGCTTAATTGCCAGCTCTGCTTACATGTGTATTGCAGAGAACATTTAGGATTCACTTTGACTTCTATTGTCTCCTAGTGAAATCAAAACTGAACTGGGAGCTGGAGCTAGGTTTGTGAGATGCATTATGCCGTTAGCAGCTCATGAGTCATAAGCCAGACGATGCTAATGTATTTCATGGATGACTTTTGAATGTCAACCAAGCATCATTAGAGGGGCAAAGAGGAGCCCTGCGCAGATGCTTTTCACCCACATTGTCTCTGATGCACCTGTCCCCGCCGTATGTCAGGTGCTGCGACCGTTCCAAACCAAGCCAAACAAGGCAAACGGATCAGTGCCGAAGCCGGTGTGTGACAGTTCCACCTGTGTTTCAGCAGGCGTTCACTTCCCTTTCTCATGCCAAGATAAAGAGTCTGATCTCTAGCAGAATAAAACAGGATCTGTCAGCTCCTGGCAGGCTGGAGCTATCCAGAGAATCAGACTCCCACAGCACCCACCTGCTTTCCCCCAGGTAATGCTGACAGGGTGGTGGGTTTGGGGGTTTCAGGCATCGTAGACTTCTAGCTTACCAGTCAGCCTGTAAATGACAGCTGTTTTTGATTCTGCATTTACCTGGGATTTCCATATTTTCACTTTCAGCTTTCGTTGTGAGCTCATAAAAAATCTCCAATCTGTAGACATATGTTTTCACCTTGGCATTAATGTTCTGTCACATGCAAATGGTTGTGTTTGCTGTATTTCTTGTTTTAATTTCTGTATAAATTCATACTAAGTAGTCCTTGGAGGATGGACTCATTTTCATTACATTACCATGCAGATGTTAGCATTTGTTTTTTTACCTTTGCATTGCTCACTAAAATTGTGTAACCCTTATCACATTGTGTATGATTCTTTAGATACTAAGGAAACTTGGCCATCCTCAAAGGAATAAGGTGAATAATGTGCAGACAAAGATGTACATGAAAGGTGAATTATATTCACATGAAGCTGGCATCCTAAGGTAACCATCAGTATGTACAGTCAGGAAGTGAGTGGGACTGCAGTATGCATGAGACTAATAGTCCACTTTACCAGGTTATACAGTTTGCAAAAGAGAAATCTTTGACAAAAGTTCAAAGTGGAGAAAAAGCAGAGTGACCTTACATAACCTTGGCTGTGACGGGAAGCAACTTTTTCATAAGGCCTGGGTTAAAAAACAATGAATCACTCCTTTAAGCCCATCAGATCAAACAGTTTCATTCATATGATGAATCTGGAAAATACACTGTCTGAGCTATAGGCTTTTCAAAACAACTGCAGGATATGTGTGTGCGATGTTTAATTTCATTAATTTAAGACATACAGTACTGTGTAAACTAAACTAAACTAAGAATTAAGTGATAATAGTTTAGTTTCATCAATTAACAAAATGATAAGTGAGCAAACAAAAGAAAAATCTAAATCAAATCAATATTTGGTGTTACCACCCTTTGCCTTCAAAACAGGATCACTTGCACAGAAACGGGCAACGTTGAGGATCGTAGACGCAGTGGCTGGCCAAGGAAACTTACTGCAACAGATAAAAAACACACTTCAAGTTTTTTCCCTTCGAAATCGGAAAATATCCAGTTGTGCCATCAGCTCAGAACTGGCAGAAACTAGTGGGACCCAGGTACACCCATCTACTGTCCGGAGAAGTCTTTGAGGAAGCCTACATCCACAGAAGATATGTGGTTAGTTCTCCAAGAGGTTTGGAACAACCTACCAGTCGAGTTCCTTCAAAAACTGTGGTGCAAGTGTACCTAGAAGAATTGATGCAGTATAGAAGGCAAAGGGTGGTCACACCAAATATTGATTATGTATCACACACAATAGATGTCAGAAACATACTTACATGAATGCAAATAATGGCGATAAATGCATTGCAATTAAAAATGTGCTTACCATCACCAGTTCTGAAAATGCATAAATGAACTCCTGCAACAGACTCACCACATATTATAACATGTGCAGCATTTGGTAGAATTTTAATGCATTAATTATGCTGTTCTCTACCTTATGTGCACCTTACATCTGCACATACATTATACATGAGACTCTGTATCACTGCCTGACATCCTGGAACATGTAAACCAGGGGACATCAACTGTATTTGTCCAAGGGCCAGAATTTTTAAAAGTAGACAATGTGGGGGTCGGACTTTCATATCCATCCAGATATCTATAATAATCACTAGACTCCATATGAAATGCAATTTCAGAATGCAGTCCTGATTGACAGGACATGTTAGTCGGTTTTGATGTCAGCGGTGTCCTGATTGGTGGAAAACGCTTGCAAGAAGCAGGAAGAAAAGCCTTTTGAATTGTTTGCCAGCCACGCAAAAATGTCTCTCTCTAAGAGCCTAAAGAGGAAATTTGAAGAATGGACTGATAAGTATGCATTCATCATGCCAACTTTCTGTAAAGCTACAGCTGTATGCCTCATTTGCAATGAAACAATCGCCAATGTTGCAAAAGATAATAATCTTAGGCGCCACCATTACACAAGGCATGTAACTTTCAAAGAGTCTGACCCTGAGTAGTCAGAGGCCCAAAGCAGTAAGAATTGCCGCCTTGAAAGGTTGATCTATTTGGGGTTGCTAAGTCATTCCTAATAAAATCATTTCCATCTCAACTATTTTTGGAGTTGCTTCAAAAGGAAGGAAAATAATGCTAATAATCCTTCTTTCTTTCCTCCTAACATTTTCTGAATTCATTTATATTCTGCAGGCCGCATGGGAAGCTTTGGTGGGCCGGATGTAGCCAGGGAACTCAGTTCGTAGCAGGCTAAATCCACCTATAGACGTGTTGCCTTATGCTTGTAATTGTTGAGACACTCAAAATACTGTAAGTGTATAATGTAAAACTAAAAAACTAAAATATATCTTTACCTTTGATTAAGATTTACATTATTCTTACATTTGGAATTAAATCTGATGTCCAAGTCAGCTCTATACTGGTAGCCCAAAATTTATATATATATATACATATATATATATTTTGTATATGATAATGATATAATATGTATATATAATTTTGTAATATCATGCATGTGGATGCATTAAAAGATTTTGATAAGCCTGGAAAAGCCACCATATTAACAAGTCAGATGTTCGATGGCATGGGATTCCGGCTTTAGTTCAAAATTAAAGTTTAAAACAAAAGTCTCACTTTTGAAGTCAACAAAGTGAGAATAGAATTTTTTTTTCCACTTGTTTCTGAAGTGTTTCCTTTATGTACTTCATTATTGTGTGAGTTGTCCATCAAAGGAACTGTCTCAATCCCATTAAGTATTTAGACCCAGTTGTGGTTGAGACAGGGTTTATTGACTTATTTTGCATGCAAATACTTTGTATGCAAATTGACTCTGAACTGTATGTGTTAAAATAATTAGTAGGCTATCACATTTGCATGTAATTGTGTTCCTGTAATATCTGTTTTTTGAAAATGGAAACGCAAAAGTGTAGTTCCAGCTCCTCCGTGTGAACAGATAGTGCTGCTTTCAGGAACAACTTCTTGCCTTCTTACTGAGAGTGCAGGCTGCATTTCAGCCAGCATCCCAAAGTGGACCTCTGCTTTCCCAACAGATTTTTTTTATTTGTGTGCGTGTTTTCTATTTTTTTATTAGATTTTTTTGCCAGGAAGATTTTGTTGTTGTGGAACAAGGTCAGAGCCCAGCATACTGCAGGGGGAAACATGTTAAGTGAGCTGAGAAGAGGCAGAATGTGTTTGATGGATGCTTGGCAGGTTTAGAGTGGAGCGCCTTAAGACCTCTCACACACACACACACGCGCACACACACACACACACACACACACACACACACACTGCCACTGACTGGCGCACTGCTCTTTTCATGAGGTGGATGAGGGTTGCACAGACAGGCGCATGGCATCAATCAAGAATGCTCATGTGAATTTAGTGATACAGCAGGGGATTATGTTTTTTTTTCTTTTCTTCAGGGTTTTGCTCTTGGATAAATGTGTTGTTAGATCTTTGCGGGCTTGTTTGATGCTGTTGAGGTAGAGGGGAACTACCATCACAGTGACTGAGCAACACTGGCCTCTATAGGCAGCCAGAGGAAGAGGAGTTCACAGGAGGAACCGCTGCCAGAAAACCCAACTCCATTATTAAAAATAACAAATCTCCCTCTGCCTCCCTCTCTGTTTCTCCCTCAGTGTGTGTGTGTTTAGGGTTGTACTTCTGTGTGCGTGTCATCCTTTTGTATTTGTTTGTGAACATGTCAGTGCACGGCATCACTGGCACACGACTGCTCTCTTTGTGCCTGTGTTTGTTAATGTCACTCAAGACAGCCAAATTGAAGGTGCCATTGTTAGTGCCGGAGGGCAACGGGAGTAAATTCGACAGCTTGACAGCTCTCATTAGCGTATTAGACACAAACAGTGGCACAGATGCTCCCGGTCAGTCCTTGGTCAGCCTGGAGCTTCGCTGAACGGCCTGCTGACAGGTGGCTTTGTGGCACTCTGTCTCGTGGTTGACAGGGTGGCAAAGCAGGAGCTCATCTTCAATAGACTGCTGGGATTGCCAAGGACGATATAGACATGGACACTGGTACACTGTAATGGAAGGAATTGTGAAGGTTTTACAAACACACAACCACAGATACAGTGTACAGTAGAAAATACAAAAATAGATAAAGAGAGGGAGACACTCATTCGCATGTTCTACAACTATTTGCATGCAGTATCAGGCAGGATTAGAAAAATGTTTACAGTAAATATTTATACCACCATGCATACCAAAGCAGAGGACTGCTTGTGCCAACAACAGATTCTCTTTTGTTTCCATGTTTCTTATGAAGTAATGTCAATGAACAATGAAGAGTACAAATATACAGTATGTGCGCTATATGAAACACACCACATTGGTTCACACAGCCTCAAAAACACTCAAAACACACACAGTCAAAGCGTTCTGGTCCAATGGGGCAATTTGGAGTCAAATTTGGCTTTTTTACTTCAGCTGTTTGTTACATTTGTTACAGCACAAAGCTCAAAAGTTTGGTTCTCACTTTCACTCCTCACCAGCTAAAAAAAATCAATGCCAGAGGCACAACAGTTCTGAATAAAAGTTAAATTATTTTTCCAACACACCTTTTGAAGTTTTTGAAATGCCTCAAAGGTACAATAGAAAGGGGCTTGCAAGTTATACCACCAATGAGAAGAATGAATGTAGCCAAACAGTGAGGACTGACCTTGTACGGAAATCTTTATTTTTTTTTTACATTTACTGTGCTTGGAGTTTCAGAATCATTTTTTGCATTACTATGCATGCAAGAATTGATTTCAAAAAGCCCACAGTCATCTCAGCAGAAATCAGCATAACAGAACGTAATAGAAACCTTTGGTTTCTGTCCTTGACCTGGAAACGTTTGAAGACTAGGTGTTTGCAACAGGTTGAAAACTTATTTGGACTAGATCTGAATAAAACCCAAAACATTCCAGCTTTGTTTATAATGTTTAAAAACAAGGACAAGACCATTTTTGGAGAACTGAATGTGCTTGTTTTTGTTAAAAATAATATTACTGACATTCGTTAGGGGGAACATTTAGAAATCTAATAACCAAAACAAACCACTGATGTGGGGAAAAGATATGTGTCAACATATTTTGATGAATATGACCTTTACGTGATGTGGATTGCAATTTTTTTTTTTGTAGGAAAAAAGATTAAATTGCTTATATGTGAAAAATGGGAAGAGCCAAGATGGCAGGAGAGTGTTTCACACCTCACATAACCCTCATGAATAGACCTCATAAAGAGTTTGAATGGACTGGTGCATGCTGGGGGCAGGGGGAAAAAAGGAATGACTCAAATTTGTCATGTTTATCTCTGGTCTCCAGAATAATTCTCTATCTAATACTCTTTCCAGCCCAGCAGGTTCAACGTCGAATCCAATCATCAGCGTCCATTTTATTTCAGAGGAAAAGTAATGTTGAAGAAGAAGTGGGGGAGGGAGTGAAAGCCCATTCATGACAGTGGAGTGTATTAAAATAGCAGTGTGCTTTGGAGGACCGGCGATGTTGCATGAACACAAATCTAGGCAATGATGCTCGTTATTAAGAGGCCTTACCCTGAATGTACAAGGGCATAGGTTAGTCATCTCAGGAGGGCTGGGTCAGCTGCAAATCAATGCAATTTCCCCTTAATCTACTTTAAAGATTAATGTCAAATCATGCCACTATGTACATGCTATGAACTCCCATAGTGACTTAGCTGGAGGCAGCGTGTGTCTCTGTGTGTATGTGTGCATGCTCTGTACAGCCTGCATGCACGTGTGTGCCTTTGCATTTACTGCATATGCGCTGGAATCCCACTAACACTCTGACTTGAGATCCCAGGACACATTCTGAATTCTAAAACAGACAGAGAAGAAATGGAAGGAAGTTGCATGGTTAGATGATCAGTCCTTTCTTTCAGTCCTGCCAAGAACAGATGAAGCCATCCAGACCGAACTGAGAAAGAGTAACACCTGATGAAGCACTCTCTTTCGTCCCTCCACATAGAAACAGAAGAAAAAAAAATCTTTCAGCCCTAATAAGATTTTCGCTATTCTCTCTCACATTCCACAAAACACTGTAATTGTGCAAATCAGCTCTTGTCAGCGGCAATGATGCAAGACGCCTTAAACTCGAGAGTGCTGCTGCCAAAATGAACTGTCCTCATTGATTAACATTATCCATTACCTCTCCACTCCTTTGTGGAACATTATTGCAAATCCAGACAGGGAGAGAGATGCTGTTTACCTAAGCAAGTCTAGCCTGCTGTTCATCATATAATGTAGCAGATTGTTTGATATCTGCAAATAGCACTTACTTACAAAATAATAATAAAATAAAAAAACTGGAGTCATCGTGCGTTCAGAGATTTATTGCATGTAGCCATTTTGACTGTAGTGACTGTGAATCAAGCTAGAGTTACTTTGTATGTAATGTAACTATGCACACAGCCTGCTATGTTATAATGCACACTCATGTACATCGCTGATTAAAGGTTTGTGTACTGATATGACTGAGCCTGGATTTCACTGAATGCTAATTGGCAGACTTACATTGGAATGTGGGTTATTATTTAAGATGGCAGCTTTGTGTGCAAAGTATGTTTGCGCTCCTGTTTTTCAAACAACAGATCCCGCATGGCTATTGACAGAGCACTCTGGGTAAAACCAGCTTTGCTCATGAGCCAGGGAAAGTCAATAGCAAAAGACATTAGGACAAAAATAACACTGCACGGCCAGGGTGGAGGAATCTGAGAACATGAAGTAGGATGGAGTTCAGAATTGTGCTGCCAACCTTACATGACAAGTGATAACATCGATATTTATAGTAGGGTCTGATAACATTGTTTGTGGTGGCCACCAGGTGCCAGGATGATTCCCAGACCTTCATTCCTTTTTAACAGATTGCCCCGGCAATGAGCGCGCAGACAAGCGGCAGCAGGCCAGGTGATGGCTCTGCGTTGATGGATGTGGCAGCCATGACGAGGGGTAACCAGCTTGCCACGGCTGTCCACATCATAGCAGGCAATGTCAGAGCTCCCCCCCGTCTTGTCAGGAGAACAGCATTTTACTCGCTGACAACGCTGAAAAAACATTCACTTTGTACTGGGAGATGATCTACCGCTAGCACTGAGTGCGCCACTAATATTACAGGTATCATCCACAATATAACTATATGATATGATTTGACATCATGTCAAGGTCACATTTTGCAGAAAACGCTGCCTTCACTGTAGCAGAGCTCTGTATATTCAATACTAAACCTCATAGTGAACGCTTGAATAATGAACATCCAACATTTTATTCCCCCAGAAATCAGCGTAGATTATTAAGTTGTGTAAAAAGTAAAGCATCTCTTGTCAAAATACTCGAAACAGCATTTTTTTTTAAAAGTATGCCCAAGGTGGACTTCATTTTGTGAAAAACTATTGTTGTTGAATCATGTATTTTTCTGCTCATTCATAACAGAGAGCATTCCACTCCCCTTTCTGCAATAATTTTCTGTCTGCATTCAGAAAATGTTTTCAAGCCATCGAATGTGGAAGATAATAAAATGATTCCTAAAAAAAAAAAATCGTATAAATGGTCTGTTGCTCATTATTAGAGAGTCGGTGTAAGGAAACGTGTTTTCGTTACATCCCCTGTTAGTCCCAGTTGCTTTCAAACATTTGTATTTTTATTTGAATTACATTTGTATTTTCAAATTACTGTTCTGTTTTTTTCAAATGTTTCATGTTCTGTGCAAACAAACAATACTATAATATATAATAAGATAGTATAAAGAAATAATTTGCTACTATGAAAGTGCAACATGTGAAACCATTAAAGACAACAACCTGCAACATGGAAGCATGTTTGCGGCCTCGTGAAATTGATTTATCCCTGACGATCATGTGAAGAAACAGCAATGCCCTTATCAATCTGAAATGGCCTTGTTGAGGATGCTAATGAAGATGAATCACACAACTCTGCATAAAACAGAGAATTGTTGTAATTACGCTTTGGTTTTTGTACAGACTAAACCAACAAGTATAGTGAGTTGTAGACCTGCTGTCATATATTTTGTTATCTTTGTACAGAGCCAGGCTAGATGTTTCCCACTGTTTCCAGTGCTTTTGCTAAGCTAACCTAACCAACCGGCTGCTGACTCCAGCTTCATATTTGCCATATAGATGTGAGAGTGGTATCCATCCTCTCAACTGAATCTTGGCGAGAAAAAGCAAAGAATCATATTTTCCAAAACATTGCTTTGAGAAATTGCTAAGCTGAGCCCTGCATCTCCTTCATGTCAGTTGCAGAACATCTTCAGGCAGGGATAGCATGCTCATGTTGTCACAGCTAATATCCTTTTCAAAAGCATCACCCTGTCTCCCATTTTTACACAACGTGTAATGTGTGTGCCCATCCATACTGCCTGAGAAAATCCATATGGCACTTATGTTGTGATGACGCTGCACAAATGTGTCACGTTAGTTGACATCTGTGAACTCATTTATGGAAACATTAGACAAAAGCATTAAATGTCAAACCAATGTTCACGCTTAGGATTTGATGAGTGACAGAGCTCAAAATATCGAGCAGGCCATTGTTTTACTAAACTCTCCATTGACCCAGGAAAACACAACACACACAGAGATGACCTAATGGGGAATTTGCAACAAATTCCGTGCTGAATTTTTAGCCTGAGCCTCATTTGTTATGACAGTGAAACCTATAAACTGGATATTCATCAACACAAATTATGAATAAACAGTAGTGTGCATCATAAATGAATAAATCAAACATCCTCTAAAAAATAAATCTTCTAAAGTGATATGGTGTAAAGCCCAGTTTGCACACATGAGCATTAATCAATGAAAAGGTAGCAGCAGCAGTACTTAGGGAGGGTCATAGCATCAGTCATTATGTCTGCTCTGTAGATATTATCATGGCAGTGATATATTTGTGATGAAGGCCACAAACGCAGATAGCTTATCAAACAGTAGGTATTTACTCTAGAGATGCCTACAAGGACACACACACTCACGCATGCGAGTCAAAATGACAGATTTAATTCCAAATCTCAGTCTATGCTGTCCTTAGAGAAATAAGGGCATTTCAATAGGTGGCAACCACTACCCAGTCTTTCTATTCATCAGTGGAATCACTCTTTAATAGAGGTTTGATCCGTGGAACTCTGTGTAGCTAGGATGAACCAGGCAGGACGGGTCGGGCTCAAGGCTAGGAGGAGGTACTCAATGCAGCTAGAACCATGACATATGTTTTTAATTTTATTTTGTTACTTATTTACTTTTAGTAAGCTGTTAGGTAATATCCTGCCTGTACAGTGGAGTTTAGAGAAAGACCCATGCATGGGGAAGGGGGAGGGCAGGGTTAAAGAGCGATCAAAGTTGCAGGTGTATGCTTTCTGTTGTTTTTCTGTATCTTTACAGTCTTTGTCATACAGACATACAGCCATGGCTGCATGGCTGTATGTCTGTATGTTCTGTTATTTACAGTGGTTACTTGCTGGTATAGGCCACATTTGCAAACCTTGTGGAAATCAAATACATTTTAAAATATGGTCACAAAAATAGGGCCATTTGGTTCTTCTTAGTTGATCTGTCGAGGATAGAACAACTTTAAATGGACCATTATCTGGATATGATTCAGCACATGGTCTCAAGAAATTCTCTTTCTGTGATAAATGATCTCTAAAGTGATGTCAGGCTTCTAAACAAAGCTGCAGGGAGACTTCAATCATATATTCATAACTTGACTCACTTAAATCTGGCTCTCTAATCGACCAACAAACATAACCGCAGTCATTGCAGGGAGATAGAGGGCTGTATGCAGCAGTCGCGTCTTAGTTATTTGAACTACATTTCCCATGCGCTATAGCCTGATCTTCATTTCCCATAACCCTTTGCGCCGTTCTACCGCTTACAGAAACAAGAAGGTCGCGCATAGTACCGTTGTGTTGAAGCAGGGAAGAAGCCAGACTAAGAATGCTGGGACAAGCTGTGAGGCGGTTTGCGACGTCCGCTGTTCGTTCGTCACACTATGCTGAAGGACCAGGGAATGTGAGATTACCTCCTTAAAGCAGCGTTATTGTTTGAAATGTGATATTGTCTGTATCCGGCCTTGTCCGCATCCTCAGCCTAGCTAGCGTCACTTGGAGGTCATGTCCGTCATTTGACAAGAGCAAAACCAGCCACGGGCAGAAGCATATTATCCATACATTTCGCCCTTTTCGACTCAACAAAACATGTAAAGACAGACTTGGGATGGTAAATGCTAAAGTGTTGACGGACAGTCTTGGGGTGGTGACGTGTTGGTTAGCATTAGCTTAGCTAAGATGTGCTTAGCTATTGGTTAACTCGGCGATACTACCTCGTTAGCAAACCGAAAGTAGCCAGTTAAAGTTATCCGACATGTTGGCAATCATTTAGTGTGATTCATGTAGTGGAAAGACTCTAGCAGATCCACAGACACTTGCAATAATGTGAATATTAATGACTCGGCTGAGGGTTCATTTGTACTTCCGGCTAAGTGCTGTAAGGTCACAGCTGTACGCTAATAACCTGGCAAAAGGTGCTCCTAAAATTTTGGGATTACTAAGAGGTAGACTGCCTGTATCTATTTGAACATGCCTCACAATTTCTAGTAAATGAAAGGCAATCATGATGTGTGGATTTCAAGTTTTTTTTTCTTTGCACACAGCAGCTTGGTTGTTGACGTTGTAGCTGCCCATGATGAAACATTTAGTGGCTTTCACTAATGGCATCAAAATAAACTTTACAGTTATGTCCTTTCAACGTGTATTTTTGTAGACCATATTGATAAGTACGTATAATGGAGTGTGGCGTTAACACTATATCTGTGTGTCCTAGTATGCTTTCTACAAGGAGCCCCCTCAGTTTAATGCAAACTATAGGCTTGATTCACTCTACCAAAACCACAGTGGCTTTTTTTATTATTTCAGTCATATGAGCACTTGCATTACAGAGCGCAGAGTAAGCATTCTTGGCCCCTTGAACTTATGTTTTAGGCTTGTTTAATATATATATATTCACTAAATAATTCACTTTTTTCTAGATGGAATTTGAGTTATTACACTGCTTAAAACTCATATCATTGAGACACTTTGTGCTTCCTTGTTTTTTTTCATTTATTTCACAGGCCATCCCTGAACTTTAAATGGCATTTTTATCCTGAGCCCCGTCATCTGAACCTGGCTGCCTTGTAATATGTGGATGTATTATCAATGTCTTTGCACAGATATCCTGCGCATTATGGTTCTGGTAATTTGAAAGTAAACTGTAAAATAGCCTGTTCATTGCCGAGCGCAAATTTAAATGTGTATCAAATTTGGAAGTCGGGTGCTTTCTAAGAACAATGTGCAGTCAGAAATGGTTGTTTAGTAAGCATTAGCATTACATTTCTCAGTGCATCACAAGACTCTTGTCTTTTGACAGAACCTGCCATTTTCCGTGGAGAACAAGTGGCGTCTGCTCGGCATGATGGTGGTGTTCTTTGGCAGCGGCTTTACATTTCCCTTCATCATCGTCAGACATCAGATCCTGAAGAAGTAAAATGCCCCAGCGCTATTACTCAGCCTTCAAGGTAATTATGACTGCCATGTTTATCTAGCATATCTGCTTTCATTAAAATGTCAGGATGATGTGGCATTTACTGCAGCCTTGGTTTGAATAGTGACCGCAGACAATGACAGTCCTTCGCTGCGCCTCCTTAGCCTTTTGCTCAGTGGTGTATCTTAAATAAATTACCTGCATGTCTGAGAGTGACGGTAACAAATGTCATGTGGGCTCATATTGATGCTGTTTAGATAAGCTTACACTTTAGCAAGTTAATGTGACAGTTTATTACAGACATTGATGTGTATCAGGTGGGAACAGGTCAGAGTTGTTGTCACATTTATCTTTGCTGGTGTTTACTCAGAAATTGCTTTTCTGTCATCAGATTGTATGCAAGTCATCACTTTTTGCCCTATTTTCTTGTTCTCCCTACAGGCCGTCAGCTGGAACATATTTATCCACCAGAGTTCCATCTGTGCAGAAGAATGGGAATCTCTTAATTTTCTTTGTAAATAAAGTTTCCTCAAATATGAACATGCCTATGCTTATTTTTTTGCAATGCCTGAATATATTTTGCATGCAAAAGCCATTATATGACCATTACAACAGAGTAAAATGATTCTAAATGCGGCTAGCTGTTGACATTTATGGTGTTAATGATTTTATTTTGTAATGAAGCTTGCTCTATTCTCATTTTAGTTACCCAGCATGCTTGATTTATTGACTTATGCTCAACAACATGGTCTTATTTTCTAATACATACAGAATCTAGACTAGTTATTACAATTGATAACTAAATAAATTTTATACGTGGAGAATAATATGCCGCCATATGTACTAGAAGATGAAGCAGATGTGCATAGCATTAGTAACCAATCGTTCAGTATTTAGCTATTGACATCGCCTGCAGTGCTCTGATTTGGCCTAGTACCTTATAGCCACAGGAAGTCGTGGTTCTCCAGATTCATTGATGCTGTTGCCAGTGTAAAAATACTAACTACAATCTCATTTAAGTACTTAGTAGATCCTTAAAGATTCATTAAATATGTAGCCTGCCACAAAGCTAACATTAACGTTCACAGTGAACCCATAGCTTTGTAAATTTAAGATCTTTGTTGCCAGCAACCTCAAGCGAGTGAATAGGTTGGAAATTGAACATCAGTGTGAGAGGGCTTGCATTGAATCCCAGCCACTTACTCTTACAGCTCTTCTGATAGGTATTGTTCCCCCACCCCATAGCGCAGCTCTTCAACTGAGCTCTACTGAATAACCTATTTCAGTTAATTTAACCCTATGCTTCTGGCTATAATTATCCAAGGACAATGCATTAAAAAGGGAAGTGTGGTTGCTCAGTTTGCGAGGAAGGAGAATGTTAAAGAATTTTTGCATGCAACTGTATTCATCTCTGTCTCATGCCTGGAGTCATTTTTAGAATTCGGCGGCGGTTACTTTTTCATTTGCTCGTGCTGTAAAGCAAAGAGGTGGCTGGGTTGGCCTGAAAACATAAGCGGCGACATATGGGGACAAGCTGTAAGCATGAGAAACAACCTGGCGTATACCCTCTGTAACCCCCTCCCTGATTTTCACATACACACGCACTGGCAGCAACTTGTAAACCTGTCATGTGGTTTTGCGCTCTCTTGCATTTGTAATGATGTTATACTGTCGGCGCCTCTGGGCCTCCTGGATGGAATATCATGCAGGTCGTGCAACTCTTGCTAGGTGGTGATACAGTTATCAGACATTTAATGGGGTCAACAAGCGGGAGCCGATATTTCATAGGTGTGCTGTATTGTCGCCGCTTAGAATAGGTTGACCTTTGTTAGTAGCTCAAGGGTAGGCAGAGAGGCCTTTCTGTTCAAAAACACTACTCAACACATAAACATGACACTCTGCATTACCGCAGCATACTAAAGTCCCATACATTTCTTTTAAAGAAAGTAAGGTGGGGAATGGGAATTCATCAACACTGCATAATGCACGTCACTGTTAGTGATATCTCGACACTTTTTCTGTTTAACGTGACAAATGCACAGCCTTAAACAATAATCATCTCTCAGAGTGGTGCTTGGCATGTAATGAACCATCACATCATACCCTGAGTATCAAACACTCGCCCCCATGGGCTTGAAAGGTGACTGCAAATTGTTACCACCATCCTTCCTCACATCCAGCATGGCAATTCATTGGGCAGTGATTTTCATCCTTGGAAAGCAGATGGTTTTGACAGTCCCGTAGGAGAGATTGTTCCATGCCGTTACAGTAGAAAACATTTAAAAGCTCCATTTTTGTGCTCTGAACTCTGACAGTATGGCACCGACTGAACAGAACTGCCAGTAGCTATACTTGAAATTTTACAAATGATTCACTGCAGCACTCAAGAGTGCTAATTTAGGAAAGGCCCAGCATTTGGACTGTCCTGGACAAAACCCCATGCCCTTAAGTGAGGCACAGACGCATCACACACACATGCACAGCGTCGCTGCTTTGGGTCGGACATTGTATCCATTTTATTTCATTAGCATACATCTGCTTATTGATGCTGACCTGTACAGACACACAGCTAATACAGTTTATGCTAATGAAAAAAACAAGACAGCAGATTTGGGTCTAAAGTATTTATTCAGCTTAAAATGTTTGGTTTCTGTTTTGGGACTAGGCTGTTGAAAGCTTTAAAGAAATATGTTTTAAATAAAATAAATGTAAAGGTATTTTTTTAGATAACACAGCAAATTGGAATGTCCCTGTCCTTGTGAGTGTTGTGTAACAGATAATTGAACATCTCTTTGAGTAGGTGAGCCCACCTTAATATAAGGGAGAAGGCTTGAGTACCAAGGGAGACTGGGTACTCATGAGAAGTACAGCATCAGACAGCAGGTCCTGCCTTTGGCCCATTCAGTGGCGTAGCCAAAAGTGCAGTTTTTGTCTTGAAATATTGCTTTTGCATTTTCCGATTTGGGAAATTTTTTTTTTTTATTTTTATATTTGTTTCTTTTTTGGCCAACCAATTATTTTGAGAAATGTAATTATCAGTAGGAGACTTCACTATTGTCTAAATAAATTCACATGGACTGCTAAACGTCTTACATGTGCCTGGATACTAAGCCAACCGTCACATGGACCCCTTTGCAGAAAAGAGAGATTTTAAAGAGCAATGTATTTGTTCCCCCTGAGAGTACAAATTTGGACTGACATTGGCACTTTGAGAGATCAGGTCTGTGAGGAGTTCCATATTATCTGGGAATGAGACCGTTGAAAAACATGCACTAAGCAGTGGGTACTTTTTTTTTGTCATAAATGTTTGATCTGTTCTCTGCCATTATGTTGCTAACAGGGGCTTTTAAGAGTCCTAGTTGATGCCAGACTCTAGCAGTGAGGACCAATTAGACACAATGGCGTTATCTGGACAAGGACCAAGCTGCAGTGCAGTACTGGCGACTTATGAAAAGTACATAAGGGTGTGCTGGCACAGGGCATGTTTCAGGAGGGGTTCTATGGTACCCATAATAGTCTACATCACACATTTTAGATGGGCTTGCCATATCTCCACTGCGTGGCACTTTGAGCGGCTGCAGGAAGGAAGCGGGAGGTGGGGGGGAGAGAGACAGAAAAAGAATACATTACAGGAGGATTACGCACCCAGCATGCCAAGTCTGTAGCAGGAGTTTGTCATGCTGAATTTAGAATGTAAGTGTGGGGGGAAATGAAAGACAGAGGCAGTGCTATTGTGGTTTTTGTGCGGTTTGCCAGAGTTTACGCCCTTCATCCTAGCCGATATCTGGTAAATTCATTATTGTAACTGTCATTCCAAATGCTTTACATTCCCTGCCATACAGCCACTAATGAAAACAAAGTGTAGTCATTAAAGATCAATTCCATACCAGCTTATCACCATTCAGTGATTGTTTAACATCATGCATGCTAATGAAATGAATAGGTTACCTACAATTACTGCATTGCACACAACTACAAAGGCGAAATGTCTAAGCTGCAGCATCACAACGTTTAATTTCCCCTTTCAACAAACAAAATAACATAATTTTCTATGTTCTTGCAGATGTGTATATCACCATATTTGCAGCATTTGTGGCCGTTCATCTGTAGACAGTTCAGTAATAGAGTTTTCTGCATCTCAAGTGCGGAATCTAAATATGGACTCATTTGCACTTCAGAGGAGAAGGTAGTGGGCTTAGCTTGGTGTAAAGCACGCGCAGCCATCTAATGAAAAGACTCGACACTTTATTGGAGCCCCTCAGTTAGAGGCACATTTCACATCCAGCCACAGTATTATAGTCAGACAATTACATTTGTAACTGTTAGTTGGTGTGAGCGCACTCATTAGTGATTGACAGTTATGTAAACATTTACTTACTCTGAATGGGAGTGGGTGCCTGACAAATACTCCACAGACTAAATTACCCCACTGGGTGAGTTGGATGAGCTCTAATCAGCACTTTGTTGCAAACATCTTGCACAGCAGCATTTCATTGTACCAACCAATCAATATATTATATCCAAATCCAGGGAAGCTCTGTGTGATGGGGCCCACACATCATGTCATCATGATGACAATAAGAGGTGAAAGCAGCTGTCTCCAGTCGCTGAACAACACCCTGACACTGCACTGTCAGTCAATAAAGTTTCAAGGACACACTGATCTCCCAGCTTTTCTGCTAAGCCCATCCTCTTTCCCCTACCTTCTCTGTTTACCACACTCTACTCGCAAAGATGCTGACTTGTGGAGAAGTGCGGAACTGTCAGCGCAGGAAGATGAAGTGCACATGCACCTCCCACTTCGTCAGAGTAGGGCTCCACTGCCTCAGCCAGGAACTCTACACAATTAGTCCAGAACCTCCAGGGGACGGCTGTTCATGGGAGATGAATGCTCGCAGGATACCAAGTCGACTCATACGTGTGCATGCGTGTGTTTTTGTATGTCACGGAGAGAAGAAATGCACGAGAGACATTCTAACATTTGATGGTATTTAACAAACAGGCTCAAATGAGGCTAAAAGAAAAACTCACCAATTCTAACAAACCTGAGTTATATCAAAAAGCCACAGCGTCAGGAACACACGTGATTAATCGATATATAGAGAATTAAACCCTCTCTGTATAGGACATATCACACTTTGCAGTCTTTATCATTCATTAATGTTTAAATAAAAAATTAATACCTATGCTTAGAGAAAAATATATGCACTCAAGCGCCTTAAGGAGACCTACCCCCTTTCTCTCAACTGTGGCACATCACAAAGAAGGTATGAAGCCAAAGGAGAAAGGTGTGTCATATGTCACATTCAGGTTTTATTGCACATTTAGTTTGATATGAAAATAACAGGTTGCGAGACCTGGGAGGGACCCCAGTTGAGATCTGAAACAGGCATAATCTCTGCATCCTGTCCAGCCCACTTTATTCCCCAGAACAGTCTTCACTTCAATAATGTAACACTGCACACTGCCTTGCTAATAGTAGCAAGATTCAGAGTGAAAGGTGTTCATTTTAAATAACCATGCCCACTTCCGTCCGAGCTCTCGCACATTCAGCCTCATGTTAATGCGTCTGAAGGGTTGGATGTGCATTTTTTTCTTACTTCGTACGATATATAGTGCATTTCAAATATAGCTCTGTCCCCACTCAATGAAAAACATATATTTTTACCTTCCATTTTACCAGCTGTCTTTTAGAAAATACCTCTTGGCATATAAGATGCCCCGCTAAATCAAGAGGTTTTGATATATTTTGTCTGGTGTACACCATCTTCTCTCCAGATCCTTATGACTGATAAAAGTCCCTCGATTTTGGGTTTCTACAAAAATTACAGCCTGTCTAATTCAATTCATAGTAACAAGTGATTAATCTAAGGCCAGCAATCCAAGTGACCAAACATTCCTTTATTTTCTGCCACTGCTATTTCACAGAAACATACTAACATTTTGTTGTTTAGCTTGTTGTACCCATTTATTGTCACTGTAAAGCAGTGCAGAACATCTACATAGATGCTACATATAAATGTCAGCAGGTTTATTCACTGTAACCCCTCTCAGTTTAACTGTTACTGAGTGGGTTGGTTTTCATGTGACCTACATGCAAGAAAAAAACCAACAGTTGAAGAAATATTTTTCTCTAATATAATGTGGGAAAAAGGTCTGACACTGTGAGACTACTAAAGATGGAAAGTGAGAGGGATGGCGGAAAAAGAAAACGGGGGGGTGCAGCTGATTGTTTGTTGTTGTTTTCCCTGCCATGGGTTTCTTTCCTCCCACAGATAGAGAGAAAATATTTGAACCTTTTCTGGGCCAGAAACTGTGTCTGTTGCTCTCCAGTGGTCTCCCTCCCTTGTTACTCTCACTGGAGCGATTCAACCCACGGCATTTCACATGCTGAGAGGCATTCGCCACAAACCTGCATATATTCGCATGCACATTTGCACGCACACACACAAGCCCTCCCCCCCCAACCGAAAACAAAGTGCATCCACAGGAACACCACTGAAATATACGTACAGACAATTCACACAAACATGCATCCACGCGGCCAAACACACACAATCTGTCACATTTCTGCAAAAGCTACAGCCACACCAAGCTTTTGAAAGAACATCTATCTTACCTTTAATTGCATAAATTAAGAGAAAAAACTAAGCAGACTAAAGATTAAAGCAGCTGCAATCAGCAGTTCTCCCTATAAATGGTGCCAAATATGCAGGTTAGCGATGTCTGCAAATAGTTCCAACTTTATTTTACAAGTACACATGGTTGAATGTAGCTTACATTTTTATCAACTGTACAGACAGCTGTACTGAAGACAGGCAACGGAGAGATATTGATGGAGATACAGTACAGAAATGGGCTGAAGAAGCTGCACAGGTACAGGAAACGTATGTCTTCAATTGTTTTCTATTGGGAACAAACACTGCCCTGAAGTCTGAGAGTCAGCACTTTTATAGTTTTTGCAACTCTGTTTACCATATTTGCAAGATTTCTGATGTAGCTCTGCAGTAGTCTCCCAGGACAGAGGTGCAGAGGCACGGAGGTAGAGACGCTGTACAGTGGTGCACTGTTCTACTGCTGCTCGGTAGCCTGACAGCTCCCCCATCTGGACAAAAACAAACTATCAGGCCCTAACATGTTTGTGGGAGGCTTAAAATACTTGCAGTGCCAAGGTTACAGCTGTTGCATGATGAGAGATTGCTCAACTGGAATCAGTGCTCTTTATAGTTTAAACAACTTTTCAGCTGTTTTTCTTTACCATATCATGTCCTTTGGTTGTCACACATTCGTATTAATAATAAGTAACTCGGGGCAGGTTGTACTTTGACAGACACATCATATGAAGTTCCAAGCAGCACAGTAAGACTCCATACAAACACAATTCAATCTCACATAGTTTTGGTCAGTGTTTGTTCAGAGGGCGGGATGCAACAATAATTGTTTCCCTTGAACACGAGAACAGAGCACCAACAGAAATACAATACAAGTCACAAAGGCAGATCTGACTGTGCAGGGGAAATATGAATGAAAGGCTTGGGTCTTGCAGAGAACAGCGCGGGGTGCTCAGATTGGTTTGTTCCTCTGCAGACGAGTCTCTTCCAGGATGTTCTTTGGACGCCACAGATGTTTGGACGAAATGAGCGGGTACAATTGTTGCTGGCCCGAGTTCAATTGGGTCTGTGAACGATGCCTTTCAAAGCTCCACTGAACCGCGTGGCATTCAGGACCTCAGCCACAAAGCGTCACTAGACCAACACAAAATTGCAAACATAAAAGGATCGAATATGTCTTGTAATCTATTTTTTTTTGGATTCTAAAATGACACAAATATTTGTGGTACAAATGACATTTTGAATCCGCCACTGCATGAAATTACCCGGCAGATATAAATCTGCTGTCAGTGATGAGCCGTTTAAAGTTCTGTTTGGTGAAGAACAAAACTTAATTTTTGCAGCAATTTCTCAAACTTATGCAAATGTTATTACCTTACACTTTTCAACACTTCAGTGTCTCTTAAGATTTTCATTTTGTTGGATCTTTCATCTTTTACCATGTAGGGTAATCAAGTGAGAAGTACTCCGTTATCCTATTCCTCTTTGCAATTACAAAGACATAAGATACAGAATAAAAAGCCTCTTCGCTGATGAAATCACACCCTGATTTTAGTGTGTGCGTGTTTGTAGGTCTACACAAACAAAACTACCCCACTGTTCCATAGCCTCTTCACTCTGATAGGAGAGGCCAAGATATCCAATTAATACGAGAGGTTAAAGTTGACTTTCCACTGGCTGGTCCAATCACAGTAGGTTCCCCGTTTAATTTGGTGAACAAAGTCATGGCAGGGGTGGGTGGCCACTTAGGGAAAAGCGAGGCGAAGGAGAGGGGATGGATGAGAGGAAGCATGATAAGGACTGAGGGAAAGATTGGGGCCCCCTGACAGCTCAGCTTGCATGGCAAATGAGGAAGCTGACTGAACAAAAACATTTGCTGAATCTGTAATGGGAACGATCAGGCCACTTCAGGAGAGAGTCGTGTGCTGCAACAAAAACCAAAACAAAACTTTTGTGACAGCCAGAGCTAGATAAGTCCACTGCCTCGGTGGAATGAGCCTTTGTGCATAAAGTCTTCACATAAATGTCATTCCACATTTCCAGTTTTGCCAAAAAATCACAGTTCAGCCTAGTGTGTGTTACACAGCAAAAATCTCTCTGCAGCATTTTGTCTCTGCTCAGTCCAGGGCAGTAGGACATGAAGGGAATGGCATTCTGATGTGACATGTGGCTCTTTCTATTTCAGAGCACCCACATGACAATCAAAAAACATCACTCACTTGACTCTACCCAGGAAGCCAGTGATTCTCCACTCTGCAAAGAACATTTCTGAGCTTGCAAGAAAAGATTGATAGATGTTGCCACAATGTATACTGTATATATACACACCTCATTGGGACTGAAAACCAGTTTCAACTCTGACAAGTTGGACAATGCTCAACCACATCCACTGTTCCTAAATTCATATCCAGACACTGATTTAGGCAGTTTTGCCACAGCAAGCTGAGAAATATTCCCGTCTGCGGTCTTTTTTTTTTTTCCTCACCCTGCATCCCACTATCGCCGTCATATCTTTCTCACTTTGGTTTATGAATCCAAACTGACGGCAGGCAGACTCCTTTTCAAGCTTTGAGAAAAGTGACTCTGAATAGAACATGTAGCTCTTCGGCTCCTGGGGGCTCCAAGACTCCAGAGCGTTCTTGAGTGGTGCATTTCAAAAAGTGGAGAAAAGAAGTGTTCAAAACAAAGAAGGTGGAGAAGTAAAAAAATTAATAAAAAATTCCAAAGATTCGAATAATGATAACCTTAGAAAGTACAGGTAATAAAGCAATTTATGAAAGTTGGAGAGATTATTTCTTTAGTGAAAAAAAAAATCCCCACAGAACTTTAGGCACATATTACCAGAATTTCACTGTTGTTTCATCATTTCCAGTGGATATCTAACCTATCGTTATAAGCTCTTAAAGAAGACATTCTCAGCAGTATTATCTTGATGCAATGTCATCATATTATAGAGTGCCCTTATTCTGAATAGATGTTTTCATCTATCCTTGAAAAGCTTTCCCTATGGCTATATAATAATATTTCATTACTTTGGTGTAATTTCCACAGCATAGAAATTGAACAAAGTATGTAAGCCTAATTCGATGCAGCTATGGTCGTTTAGAGTTTGAAATTGAATTTCACCTACCTTCAAAGTCTGGAAACACAATTAAGCTTAGTTCTTTGACTTTAAATGCAATTTTGTTCCGAAGTGTCTTTGTTCTGAAGGTCTATTCTTAGAAGTTAATTACATTTTCACCGGGTGTTGTTCAGCCATATAAAATAGGCATGACACCTAGCTTATATATCTGCTCACAGGCTGCCCTCTTGTCAAATACCTCAGTGAAAGGTGAAATTAATACTTTTGTAGTTTAATCTTAATGGAATCTGGGTTATTGCAGAAGTCTGTATGTTGGCAAAGGAAATGTGGGAGATTTGTCTTGTTTTGTTACAAAATTGGCTTTGTGTTCTCACTGATTTTCTCACACAAGAGCCCCACTTTTAGTGGCTGAAATTCTCAATGCTTCATTACTTTGCTTTCCTTAGTGAGAGCCCCAAAAGGTCTCTTAAAGTTAGGGTGAATGGCCTGCTTTACAGAGCAAGAAAAGATGGGCTAATTAAACTATGCCCGCCACCACTCTATTTAACCTCTGACTGCTTTTTTAGATGGGTTACTCACATGGAACAGGTTTGATTTATAGTCCATTTATTCATGGTTACATAAATGTGAAAAATATGGGTCAGTCCTCCACAAAAGCCTCAGTCTTAACCTGGGGTTAACAAATTAAGCCAATAACAGTCTGTAAAAGTGAATGTGAAGTATTTGCCAAGCACCTCATAAGAACTACAGTATAGCATTTTATCCTTTAAAGTCGTGCTGACAACAAATGCGTGGATACAAGTTCCTGCGCATCTTCTGAGGGTGAACGACTCCTAAATTCAGGGCAAGGAATGGGACATACACCAGAATAGAGCAAGCAAAACAAAGCGGCGTCTGTTGGGTTTTGTAAATACATTTTATAGCTGAGTATCCAACCAATCAGTCCATGCAAGCTCAGTGTCCCTGGAGCCTCCTCAGCAGCCATCTGTGAGTGAAGCAGAGAGAATAAGCAGCAGGGAATTTGGGAAGTCTGGAAATGCTGAATCAAATCTGCACTACCAGCTGCAAGAGGAGAAAAGTATGATTTGGTGGCCTGGGGGCGAAAGAAATAAAAGAATAAGTCAAAAGGAACAGCTGCTTTTGATATAGAGGGAAAATAATCCATACATGTTGGTATGCTAAGGTTTCTCAATGGAGGCGAGACACTTTATTTTGTTTTCTTCACTTTTTTCTCTTTTCCATCACAAGGCTAAGCAGTTTCATAAAACATGCATGAGTGTTAGGCAGGACTAAATTATCATGAGAGAAATGCAGCAACTGAAACTTTATAAGATGATGCCAAACAATGCTTTTAGCAACAACGGTGCCCTCTTCTGAACAAGGGAGCTAAATGATTGATTGAGTGGCTGAGGGGGGGTGGGGGGGTCGAAGCAGTTACAGGAGGAGCGAGGGAGGGAGGGGGTCAGGGAATTTGGGAGGGAAGGAACAGACTGCTCTATCATCTACGCCCAGACACCACTGGGATTTAGACTGAGAGACAGTATGGAGCGGTGGAGAGACAAATCGCTTCTCTTGACCTTTGAGAGAATAGCTACATACAGTAATCCACTGAGGGGGGGAGAGGAGCTGGCCATAATATTGGGGTTTTCACTTGTGCTACAGAAAAGTCTTCTTCCAACATACTGCCAAGGAAGATAAGACTGGAAGGCCTGGTGTGCTCCGGTGGATTTCTGCACTTGTACATATTTGTTTCTGTTTGATCCCTCGGTCTTAGAGCCCTAGTGATTACGTGCAAATTCATTTATCTTGCAGTTTTACACCAACCAGGACGCCACAGCGCGCTGCAAATGCTCAAATCAGTTTAAAGATTTGTTCCAGCTGGATCTAAATCTTCCCTCCAGTGCTTTCAGCCGCTGCCTCCTCCCAACTAGCGGTTCATTGAGATCTTGAACACTGAGACTTCCACTTTATGGGCCTTCATTAAATTCTAACTGGTGCTATAATTCTCCTCCCTTTGATTAAAAAGCTCTTCTCTGCACTTTTTGCCATACAGTGCATGCAGGATATAGCCTACAGTGACATGCAAGCAGTGTTGCAGCATTATGGGCCCATAACTTTTTCATCTGCTGCAGTAAAGAGGTTAGCATGATGGACTAGTTGCTGGTAGTGCCTGTCACTTTACTGTGTGCTGCGCTCTGATCTACATCGTTCTGGGCTTTAAGTACTACTTCATGCCTTGAGCAATTATGGACTGCGCCACTATAGTCTCCCGGAGAGAAAGCTGAAGATGTAGAACAGTACCATCTCTGATAGTGAATTATTCAACTGTTACATTACTGTAGAAATGATTTAGATCTTTCTCTGGATCGCTTGATTCACTTGCACCTTATAGAACAGAGCTTATTCTTATGCTGTGAATTGAGCACAATATTAAAAAATCTTGCATTACTACACGTGTATTCTCCATATCCTCCTATATCTATGACATTTTCCTCTCTGATCTTTCTTATTCATTCCCCTCCACACACACATACACACACTTTTATTCCCTCTCCTTCCGACTCATAGATGCTTGATGAATAGATGCAGTCCAGTTGAAACAGTGCATCCATTTCTACCAGACACTGCAGCCCGTCACCTGTTTGCTCCTAATGCATCATCTCTAATCATTATCCCTGCCATGGACACCCATTCAATATGTGGGGAATCCCTATCAGTTACGCCCTGAATCTGGGTGTAATGGTCCACAGTTGACTGGGCAGGAAGCTGTGTGCCATTAAGGCACATACAGCGGGATCATGTCTCACTGCATGTTCCACTGAATCCAACAGGAGCAGGCCCAGTTGATTCAGTGGCACCTCATCACACAGGAACATTAATAACTGCCACAAAGACTCAAATGACTTATGAGGTTGTAAAAAAAAAAAGCATCATCCTCCAGGAACGGTGTGCTGTACAACATAATCAATTTCAGGAGAGCACAAATACATGCCACTTTGTTATTACAAATAATAAATGAACATTAGGCAGTGGGTAATGCAACCAATTTGTCTTTCTGAGGGTTGCTAATGGCGCAAAACACTCTGCGTGAACTCACAAGAAAGAACTTTGGGTATTTTGGCACTTTCCATTAAAGATTGAAATGCAATCAGTGTTGTAATCTTCCGCTGCAACTCTTGCTGAAGTCAATGGTGCTGAAACAACAGCCAGCCAGTTCAATGTAATATCAATCAATCATAAGAGATTGTGCTCACTGGATGAAACTGCTGAGAGAGAGCGATGGAGGCAGGATCCACTGGTGGTGTATACATAGCCACTCTACATTGAGACAAATGTGAACTGAATGAGGTTCTGACTAAATGTCCCCCATAGCCTGCCTTTGCATTGTGATTTTCACAATAAGTATGAGTGCACCGCTTTGAACTCTAGTTGACCTTCTACAAATATGTTTGCTTGTTCTGTCTGGGGGATGTCCTTGTCATGTGTGCTCCATTCGTATTCTTTGCTCATTAAATGTCCTCTCATCAGGTCTCAAGGTCATGGACACTGGGCTGTCTGAGTTGTCCGTGGTGTGGAATACTAGGGAAGCTCAGCCCGAGTGCCAGTCAGACAGCCACACCTTCACCTTCACCCCCGCACCCACACTCAGCTCTAATGAAAAAGATGAATTATTGCTCCAGAGTATCACAGAAAGTGACGTAAGCAAGAGCCACAATAAAGCTGTACTGCATATCCACACGAGGGCTGACTTGATGCTTTGTGTTCTGCACACACTGTGTAGCACAGTGTGTGTGTGTGTGTGTGTGTGTGTGTGTGTGTTTGTGTGTCTGAAAAAAGGGAAAGCACGTAGGGGTGAGGGGAGAGGGGGAGGAAATGAGAGAAACTGTACACACACACACACACGCTACAGCCCTCTTTCCCCTACGATTCAGTGGCTCAGTAAAGCCCAGACGCCATAAACAGGATTTATGTCATTTAATTAAGCTTTTGTACAATTACCTTTATTTACAGCTGCATGAAGCATTCGATGGGGAACTCATGGCAGTGTGAGCCAAACAGAGAGGTCGTAATTTCTGTCCTTTACTTCTCATTGTTCCCAAGATATGAGAACAACACTCCCGGAGTATGTAGGCTACATGTTTAGCTTGGTGGAGCTGCATCTTTTCATTTATCACAAATCACTTCCTTGCCGTGTAATAGTAATTATATTTACTTCAGAATTCAGTGTCTAGATATCCCATTGTGTTTTATTTGTTTTTCTGACATGTATGGCAAATGTTTTTTGTTTTTTTTAAAAGCACATTTTTGTTAAAACTGTGTCAAACATCTAAATGTGAAGCTCAAAATATTTACTCCTCAGGATGAATTTCATCCTAAAATTCAAAATGCTCTTCTGTTATTATTTGCTATAAATGTACAGCTTTCATTCCCACCAATCTGTTCACTAATCTGAGATGAAACAAGTGGCTGACATGGCACATAAATGGTAATGCACGTTCCTGCTTCTTTCATATGAGGCCACATGCTCCAGTTTTGATGTTACAGGGCCATCTGCTGGCCCGTCTAAAATGTTGCCGCTTTGGCTGGTTGCTGATGCAGAAAATATATCAAAACATGTGATTCTGTGTACCGTGCCTTGTTTGCTTTGACAACAACAGAGGCCCTTTCTGACAACTGTTCCCATCTCTGTGTCAAACGATCAGAACACATGGCGGCAGTGTCTGTGTGTGCTGGCTCTCCGCCATGTGGCATCGCTGTCACTCTGGCAGGACGTGAGTCTCATCAGCATGGGCATTGTGAAGCAAGAGTCACACAACATCATCACTGTGGATACTTCATTTTAAAAAATGCACGATAAATCATTACAGCTACTGTATCACAAATTAGAGTTGTAGGTGCATGATCTGTCATTAGATCTGTCACCAGCCGTCAATTTTTGTTTTGAATATTTTCTGTCCGGTTTTGCAGATAAATTGTACAAATAAATTGTTTTTCCCCCTCAGTTTTACTCAGACAAAACCTTCCTTGTTTGAGGGATGCAAGATCTGACCAGGAGAGGGGGCTTTACACACACTTTTCCTCTGACTGGATTTAGACGCAGCAGAAGGCCGACAAGTCACAATACCTTTCTGACAGCTTTCTTGAAACTGATACATCAAATCAACTTCAGTGATGTTAAACATACAAGGGAAATCAGTCAGCAACACTGTTCTTGCTTAAGTTCCAGTAAAGGAATCTTGCAAAGACGTTTTAAGTTGTGTATCTACTTACAACTAGTAAACTACTTTAACTTATCTGCTTATAATGAATAGTGTTGGTGAACAGCAGAATCAATACCACTCTCTCTCTCTCTCTCTCTCTCCGTGCCCTGTCTGCCTAAGAATAGCCTGCTGTTTGCCTATTTTTGTTTGTTTTGCATCATGCCCTTTCATCAACCCCTCTGAATGGGATGGGACATGAAACTAAGCTCAGAAATGCAACAGGCCCCAGAGGCACCACCACTGAATGCAGAGCTTTACTTCTCATTATTGGCCTCATAAAGAGGCTTTTGGATGCTGCTGGCTTCGGGAGGTCCGTGGAGGAAAGTAAAAAGAAGAAAAGAAAGAAAGAAAAATGAAGAGGCAGATGGAAGAAAGAAGAGAACAAGACTTGCGAGTCTGGATTTCCCAGTCACAAGACAAATAAAGCGCAGAGATAAAGGAATGACTTTCACACAATTAACTGAGAAATCTATCTATCTATCTACCTATCTATTTTTATTTGCACATGCACAGCAGAAGGCCACAGCTGTCGTCTCCTCTCAGGGCTCCTCCATGTGGCCTTTCATCACACATGGCTATCTGTCACTTTCATTCAGTCCAATTAGCAGTTTGCACACACTCACAGACTCATTCATTTTTCTCTATGAATATATTTGCTGCCCGAGAAAAGTGTATCCTGCACCGCAACACTCAGTAGGTGTGTGTTCACACAGCTCTGGATTATGAATTCATAAGGTGCCGTTGTCATGGAAAGCGAAAAGAAAAAAGAAAAACCCAGCTTCACTCACTGTACTGCTGCAGTCAGTGTCTCGGGGCATTCTTACTGTGTTTTGGAAGTGATGGAAAGGAAGGATAAAAATAGTTCCAGTCTAGCCAGTAATGATAAAACCATAGTCTACCTGCTGATCCGGAAGCGATCCCCGAGACTAAAAGCCAAGAGCAACATCAAGAACCTATTCAATCATGCACAAAACATACTACTTAAGTCCACAGGGAGAAGTATTATGCATTGTCTTGAACCCTCATTTTTTATGTCTAAATCCCTTAATATTTTAATATATATTGAAAATGCAGTGCTACAAGACTTAAACAAGGAGTGCTGGGACAAATTCTATACTCTATTCTATACTATAAAGCTGCTGAGGAGGTGCAGCAACTCTGCAGCTGGAGTTCAAATCAAATCAAATCAAATCAAATTTTATTTATATAGCGCTATATCATAACAAAGTTATCTCATAGCACTTGTAAATATAGAGCAAGTCCAAGCAAACTCTATATCTACAGAC
>JAVQJF010005208.1:0-14957 GCA_036023855.1 Gadopsis marmoratus
CAGAGCATCTCCAGCACTGCAGCTCTTGTGGGGTGTTCTGGTCTGCAGGGGGCAGCACCTACCAGAAGTGGTCCAAGGAAGGAGAACCAGCTGAACCGGAGACAGGGTCATGGGGGGCCAAGGCTCATTGAAGGCTGGACCGTGTGGTCCAATCCAACAGAAGAGCTTCTGCAGCTCAAACTGCTGAAACAGTGATGCTGGTTCTGACAGACAGGAGTCAGAACACACAGAGCATCGCAGGTTGTTGCATACGGGGCTGCTCAGGGCGCCGTGCTGTCTGGGTGTTACGACTGATCGGTGCACGTTCCAGTGTTAATTCTGTGCACGGGTGAGTAGACTAAACCAACGAGACAGTGATGTAATCCAGACAGATCAGTGAACCATACCCTTAAATGATTTGGATTCCGATGGGGTATGATAGTGGATCAGGATACGAGAGTGATATAATAAAAGACAAAGCTCAGTATGTTTTCATAGAACTGTGATGCAAGTCCACGCCCGCCCGCCTGCCGCTCTGCTGCCAAAACGATGCCCAGAAATTTAACTTTCAGCGTCAGCGCAAGGGGTGGAAAGTCCTGAAAAAAGATCAATGCAGAGCGCACGCTTTAAAATCCTGCTACTTCCTGAAGTTTCTTGTCTGAGCGATGCAGCAATGATGCACTAAATGATGCGAGTAAAATATGAAAACAACTTGGACTGATAAGCCGCTGTCACAACAATAATTTAACTGTTGACAGTGTCACATACACCTACCGGCGTATTGCATGTGTTGCATGTGTGTGTGTGTGTATATACTGTATATATCTCTATCTTCTTTAAATTAAAGCACAATGATCAAACATTTTCCATTTCCAGAATGTGTCAGTCAAGCTCGAGTCAATGTCGGGAAACCCATTGGCCCTCACAAAATAAATGCTGCCATAGCAACTAGCATGAGTCACGCTGTTTATCTATCCTTTAATAAAACTTATCTCTGTGTGTGTGTGTAAAATCTCCACTGTTTTTATGGAAGAAAAAGGCCCTGGCAGCTCGAATAACGGAGAGCAGAAAAGTGCTATGAAGTAAAGTTATTATCTGCCTCTGACATCTGAGCTGTTTGGATGTTCACTGAAAACCACAGTGTTTGGTTTCCTTTAGGCTGGCCTTCACTATGTTAATGTCGCACTGTTCATTGTGCGTACCTGTCAAATCTCACATTTGTAAAATACAGGTCTCAAGCGTTGACAAACTGTCAACATCAACAGTGCGTATCATCATAATTTAGTGATTACATGCCAAGGAATGACCGACATTCGCGCTGGAGTATTAGAATTGGGGAGGGATAAGAAATGGATTTGAAAATTGACATGTACAGAAGCTGAATTGTACGCAGCACCACAGATCCTTTTTGCGCTCGGCTCAGTGCTTTGGGGGGACTCGCTGTTTTTGACACATAATGCAGGAAAAGTCTATTTATAACTGGAAGGTAGAAGGTAGTGTCTTTACTACACCACTGGATATGATGCAACTGTCCCTCCTGACATTTTCTGAGGGAACAAGCCTCAACATGAAAACCAGGCCTGGCGGGTCGGAGGCGCAGCGAGTCATCGGACATCCCATCACAGATGTTTCACAGCTAAAATGCATCCGACGGGTCAACAGGAGGTTCTGCCACAACAGGCAGCGGCCGACTGGTGAGGGTTAAATGGCAGCTGTGTGCAGGCGTTGGGAGAATGTGTTGGTGTTAGAAAGCACGCACAGCTCTAACTTCGCCGTTTGCTGAACGCTGCTGTCATTTAAAATTTAAATGCAACTACAAATCGCCTTCAGCAACACAAGCAGCAATAAGGTTCTTTACAGGCGGCGAGGAAGACAACAGCGTCTGTAGGCTGTTAGAAACAAAACAAAGAAACAGATACTTTGATAGAAAATACACAGAAAAAGAAGACGGACAGGGACTGAATCTAGAGTGTATATAAATATGATCTGGATTCATATAAGAAACGTGGCTTTTAATAAACACCACACTAAAGTTAAGGCTTTGCAGCGACGTGACGTCTGAACCATCTGTCCACGTGGAATATAATGCAGGTAAATTAGCACTCATCAAAAACAATATGATATGTGCCTTGTTGCCGAGTTACAGATGGTGTATAAATTAAACTCTTTTACCTCACTAACAACGAGCACAGCAGTTAGAATAAAGCTCTGCTGCTTTACTTCATCTCTGTCTACGGTTCCAAAATAGAAAAGATGCAGTGGTTACTGATGTTTAATAAAGAAATGTCACACAGAACATGAAGGCCAGACAGACAGGCAGACAGGAGGGCAGACAGGAGGACAGACAGGTGTACGTCCTGACCTGCGGATGCCACCTGGGTTCTCTGAAAGCGGAGTAGAGTTTAGATGAGTTATAGCCCTCTCGTGTCAGATAACACTCCACATCCATCACACAATGGAGGACAGACGGCAAGAGGATTGGATGGACAAATAGTTTGCCTGAAGAGCAGGACGGCCGGGAGCTTCAGACGCCGCGGAAAAGCTGCAATATGAGCTTCACTACATTAGCCCATGTTAGATTTGAGCCAGCGCTCCGATAAAAAGGTGAGCAGGTCCGGTGTTCCTGATGGGATGTGAAACGCCGTCACCGTCCGATGGACTGTCCACCAGAGAGCAGTCCTGCCAGTTGTCGAAGAAACTAATTAAAAGGGAACCTTATCAAAAACGTTTATTTTTATAGGCTGTGTAAAGAATATTACGTTAATAAATCATCAGACACAAACGTCCATATGAGTATCTGCCTCAAAAGCTCCTGTATCGGTCGAACTTACATTGAGCACTAATGACAAAGCAGCTAAACCAACAAGCAACTAACTGAATCCGTGCATTTAGCTGTATTTTGACAAAAAATAAATAGTATTTGGAATATATGGAAGGACAGGAGAGGTGGGCTGGGATCCAGGACGCCACAAAACCGGCTCACCATTGGAGTCCATTGTAAACGAATCCAAGCTAATTACAGTCCCCAACTTCTGTGAAACAGCAAGCGTCAAGCCTTATATCAATAGTAGTATTTAATACTCAAAATTCAGATCTCAGCAGACGATTCCTTTGAGGCATAAAGGGCAGAGCCTGGCAGCCCTCCGAGCAGGTTACCTGTACCCTGCCAGCACCCCGCTGACCTGCAGAGACAAGCGTGCAGAAACGCAGACACACACCACAACATTAGCAGACAAGGCAAGCAGCCAAGTCCTCAGATTGACAGCCGTGCAGGCAGGCAGGCAGCTGTTAACGGTCTGATCAGCAGCCCAACAACAGGCCTGTGAGGCTATAGCTGTGGAATTCAGCAAGTGTGGGCAAGGAGCGGACTGTCAGCTATGAGCACGGAAAAGCAGATGGAGAGAGGCGAAGCTGCAAGGAAGGAGGCGGGAAGAGGTGCAGAGTGGTGTCGTGGGAAGGAAGATGACAGCTGATAGTCTCATCGTGACAGCCGACATTATAACACGCCTTTTAGGGGACTGTGTGAAACTGAATTTAATACTTTATTTGAAAAATGTTCAATACTTTCATCTGATGTGATGTTCACTTTAAATTCTCATCATCTCCAGACGGAGGGCATGTATCTGCACAGCTTCGATTAGAGCAGGTAGAAGAAGAACTGCCGAGTGTCACGTAACTCTGGAGAAAAACACAAACATAAATCTATAAGTGTCAGTGTTTGCCTTCATATCCTGATGGGATCCTGTTAAACTTAAGATTGGAGCTTTAATTTGCAATTCAATGTGTGTATTAAGTTGTCACACATACTGTGTATATATATATATATATATATATATATATATGCCATATAGGTTATAATGAGGAGGAGGAATAGAAACGGAAGACTGAGAGAAGACAAATAAATCCAAATAGTGTCGAAAGAACAGAGATCGGAGGGAGTAATGAGAAGAAGTGATGGAGAGAGAGAGAGAAAAACTGTTCAAACAGAGATAGCACTCGAGAGAGAAAAGCAGAAAGCTGATGAAAAAGGAGAGCTGGAGGGGATGATGATGATGGGGTTGTGTTGGAGGAGTGTGTGTGTGTGTGTGTGTGTGTGTGTGTGTGTGTGTGTGTGTGTGTGTGTGGTTCAATAAGGCGAGCAGAGATGGTGGTGGTGGGGTGGAGTCACGTAATAAAGCAAAGCGCTTCATCACGGTTTGGCTCCCCCCAACTGTCCCCTTTGGCCTGAGGTCGGTTAGAGCAGCAGGTCACACACACCAATATGGTCGTTTCTGCAAAACGAACACACGTGCAGGACTGACGCCCAGATCACCGCGATAGTTATGACTCATCGATGGCTCTCACCACACACACACACACACACAGAACTTTTATTATGAGACGTCGCGTTCATCGTTCACTGGCTGATGACAAGACTCGGCATTCAGCGCTTCTACGTTGGTGTCAAACCTGAAAGGAAGACGCCAAACAGTCCCCAGCAGCAGCATCGAGACATTAATCCCGGCCGCGGTGACAAACAATCCGACAAAAGGCCGGTCGTATCCGTCAGCTGCAAGACAAGTCCTGCAGTCAGCAGGTACGTTATTTCACGGCCACCACAAGAAAACTGCCAAAGCTCTGTAACACTGACGCTGCAGTCGTAACTAAGTCACTAAGCAACCGCGCAACAACACTGGACCATGAATTAGACGGCACCGAAACAGAAACGCTTGGCTTCGCTCATTCACGACTGCCACGTGCGCAGAAAGACACAAAGACTTGACGGGTGGAAAGACGAGGGCGACGGGGAGCCGCAGAGTTCAGTCGCTGCGCTGCCACACGCTTTCCACTCGGCGCACAAGCCTGCCTTATTTCAACGTTGGCGCGAACGTCGAGATTTGAAATCATGGTTTCTCCCACGAGCGACGTCGACGCTCCCAATCAGCGGAGCGTCGTCTCTGCTGACCGGCGTTCTGGGTGAAGCCCCTGAATCATGCAGCACGGAGAAGCAAGAGCCACAACCGGTGGTGTGATCAGCGCTGAAAACACTGACTGACAAAATACTAACTGGTGCAATTTTGATCATTGACTAAAAACAACAGATTTGCTGGTTTCAGCTTTTCAAAAGTCTGTTTTTCTCTGGTATGTACACGCAACACACACGACTTTGGGCTCTGCCAACCTTTAACTTAATTATTTTGGACATTTTATAGCCCAGTTAATCATAAATATGAGTAGTTGGCGCAGGTTCAGCACCATAAAGTTCATTTATTTGTTTAACTTGCTTTAAATCTCTCAGTTGCTCTTTATATTAGTGAGAAACAAACTTGATCCAAACTGGAAACTCGCCCCCCTTTCCTCTCCCCCTCCTTCATTCGCTCCCCCTGGATATTTCCAAAATTTTTTTCGGACGCTTTGGCCAAACGGCGACTCCTCCTGCCAGAGCCGAGGGGACCTTTGACCAGCGTCGCCAACTGTTGCGACGCTGGTCCCAGTCGGACGTCGCGCTCGCTCTTCCACTAATGGGCTGCCTCCTCCAGCGACAGCTTCTGCTGCCGGACGTCTTTATATTCGTCTGTGGCTAAACTGGAGGCGGCAGCTCGAGACGGGGACAGAGGATGGAGGCAGGGGACAGGGAGGAGGGAGAGAACGCACACCAGCTTCAGGCTGAATGTATAACAGCTCATCCATTTTGGAACTTGTACGAATGACAATAAATATTAGACGTTGCATTTTGTTATGCCAGTCGTGTTTTTAAATAATTACTACATTAGCTAAGCTTCACCTGAACGTTGTGTCAGTAGTAACTGGTGTTTTGCAGCCAAATACTCGGTACCGCATATATTGCCAATTATGCACTTTTGCTTAGAAAGGTGCATTTATTTAAACTATACATCTACAATGTGTTTTTATTTTAAAGCACAGACGAACACTGAACAACTCAAAGTTTTCTGGTGTGTAACATTTCTGTCCACGGAAGTTAAGGGGAAAAAAAATGTATTTATGTTATTTTTATGCAGGGGTCAAAGCCTTATTATCTACGTGAATGCAACTTCTAAAATAAAAACTTAGTAATTTGGACGTTGGCGATGCCAGTTTATGTACACGTCGAATGTGCTTTGGCTTGTGCGTGTGGTAATAAACATTTGTATAAATAAATATAGTTATTAAGCCGTTAAGGCAGACAGGAAGTGACAGATGCAGCGAGAAGAAACAGAAGAAGACTGATGCAGAGTAGTAATCTTGCGATACCCAGGCAGCAGTAATGAGTCAGGAGAAGGACGTTTATGGAAGTCCTGGCTGTAATTATCTTTGCGTTTTGGATCAGATCCCGTTGGACTCGCTGCTCTCCTCCTCCCTCGCTGCTTGGACTCGCCTCGTGCAGCAAGTGCAAACACAGCCTGTGAAGTCTAGCGCCCGCTACCAAACATCTGTCGCGCCACAAGTGCTCTCGCCGACAAATGGCTGATATCGGATCTGTCACATTTTCAAAAGCGTCACTCAAACATCTTGAACATCAGTAAGGTGTTGATGTGCAGAAGCGGCCATCCTCCATTCAGAAGGCTTCAAACAGGTCCCGTATTATAGGAGTCCAAATCTGTCTGTCCTTAGAACGGCGGGATGAAGAAAGGATGCTGAAGATATTTTTCTGATTAGATTTAGTTAAGAGTGTTTTAATTCAAGCTGTTGAATTTGAAAAGTCGTTTTCATTTTTCAAGGCTGCTGCAAACGAGCTCAAGAACGCATCACCGCTGGACTTGGTCCTGATTGGCCACCTTTACATCCATCCAATTGCAGCATTTGAGTTGTATTGTGTTTTTCTGTTCCTCTTACTGTGTTGTTTTCTTCTTCCTATTCTAACTTAAAAAAAATCCTGTCGTTGACAGATGTTGCAAATTAGCATTCCGCTACAAACACTAAATGCAGTGCAGCAGGTGTGAATGCTGCTGAATCAGCATTCACACTAATGTTGTCCTGATCTTTATTAGTTGTTATTCTGTTCTTCATTATTTTCTTTCTTCCGTACATTTTTTGGACTTCTACTTCTGCATACACCATCAAAACGTTCTGCTCTTTGTGTATTTTTCACTTTTATAACCTTCATAATTTTTAAAATACTAAGCTTTTTGCAAATGTTTGGACCCATTAAGAATGGATGGGTCTGACCTTGAAATCTTCATCTTTCTCCTGTTATAACTTCTTCATACATGTATGTTGCAGTTCCAATGCTACAGCAGGTATAAGTAACTTAAGAAAACCAGCAATCTACATAAACCATGGTATGGAACAATATTCTGATTCTGAGCCACCAAAAACCTGAATCCTAATCCTAAAACCTGAATAGGACCTTTGACTCTGCGGGATCTCCTTGCCTCAGGCTCTTTTTCAAATTGACATCGCGAAACATCTTTTCGGGTTTGTGTGTCTAAAGCTCTCCAGGGTCCTTCTCGCACCAACTAAAACACACCTTTAATCCTCTCACGTTTGCCGCTGCCATCCCTTAACTTCCCCACGAGAGCAATAAAGTTTAATCTAATCTACCGTCTGATGCTGCCACACTGCTACAGTAGTTACACGGCTCAGACAGACACCACGCGGGAAAATTGGTAATTGCATGAAACCTCAGACAGGATTAAAATGACCCCAGGACACGAGAGTTAAGTTAGGATACTGTTACGCCGAGTGATATCAGGTAGAAGCAGAGAAAATTCCTGACAGGTTTTCAAAGTTTCTGCCGTCTGGAGGAAAGAAGAAGAAGAAAAAAAAGCCCAATCACCAAAGCTCTCCTGGCTGCGACTGGTCCTGCTGAGAGAACAATAAGATCCCCATTTAGAAGATTCAGGCTGTAATTACATGGGAAGTGACGAGGTGATGAAGTGAAATGAGATTTGCAGTGAGGACAAACCTCATGTTCTGTTGCAAATGTTGAGCATTTTATTCTCTCTCATTCTGCACAAACACGCAAACTGAAGCCTGCAGTTTCCTCTGCGGGGAATCTAAAACACGCTGCTGCAGCAAAGACGTGACTGCAGACAGGTGAAGAAAACATAAACTAATAAGAAAAAAGAAAAACATTAGAAGATTTCAACTGTTAAGTATTTATCCCATTGCGGTGATTTTCAGAGCAGAAGCTGTAATTTGGGTTTGAGACGGCGGCTAACCGTCTGCCAGAAGTCCCATCTGCACCATCATTAACACCATTCCTTCATTTCAAGGCTTCAAAACACAACGACACTCACACAAAGGACACGTCACATTTCCAAAAGCTGCAAAGGAGCGCGGCACAGCGACAAAACCCGGTGGAGGAAACAGCCGGCGTTCACGCTGCAGGACGCTTTCAGCTAAAAAGCTTTTATTCAGTTCTTTTCGGATTTGATGCCGACAGAGACGCGAGAGGAAAACACGCTGTTCAAAAGTGTTTCCAATATTTTGTCCACCTCCACATACATTCACATGGGAACAAAACATGGGAAAGACCTTTCAGTGCATCACAAACACCGACAAAAGCCACACAACAACAAAACAACTGAATCAAGAACTTTATGGCGCAAAAAAAAAAAAACAAGTGTTAAAACTCCAACTTTTGTAAAGTTTTGAGATATTTCACCGATATAAAATTGTAACAACGTGCTCATGTGGGTTGTGGTGCGAAACAGAGACTTTCAGTCTCTGTCCCGGCTGTTTCCTGATTGTGAACCTCAGCATGCAGAGCTTCACAATCACTTTCAAAATGACGACAGCGGGCACGTTCAGCACGCTCGCCTCCCCATTCATGTGCCGATTGCTGCCGGCTCTCGCTTCAACTCCCTTTTTTTCGCACCATTTCATTTCCTTTCTCGAGAACGAGTCTCGGTGATATTCGCTGTGCCAAAGCAGGATTATTACACTCGCAGGTCGTCTCTCTTCTTCACGTGTGCGAGAACAGCAATCACAAAGCATCGTGAGATGAATGTTTTTCCAAAAAAAGAAGGAGAGCACAGAAGGAGAGGAAGTGTCTTTGATTCGCAGGCCTCTTCAGCTTCCACTTACCTGTTAAGTTCCTTGTTTTGTGCCATTTCACGTCTTCCTCAGTCAAAAAAAAGGAGGTTGCGTATGAAAGAAATGGCTTCGTGTTTCAGTGGAGCATTCCTTGTACAACTTTTTCTTCCCAAAGAAGGTGCGTTCTGGAGCAGAGAAGCCTACAGCGCGGCACACTTTTCTCACTTTCCCTTTTTCCAGGTTGTTCTGGAACAACGGCAGGTCGTCTTCCTGACATGGAAATTCAAAAACACCAAAATCTGCCCGGCGACTGACAAGCAGGTGACTGTGTCAGTCTTTTCCGTTTCAGTGCTCCTGCTCAGCGGGTTTGCCTCCCGTGTCCCCGCCGTGGACCTTACCTTCTGAGATCTCGTTGTTGTCGTCGGTGACACGGGTGTCTCCTGTCCTCTGGGACTGAACCACTTCGACGCCCGACTGCTGAGCTGGAAGCAATAACACATAATGTTGTATATCGATGTATATCAATCAATAAATCAACCAATAAAATTGAATACACAAACGAGAGAAGGCACTAGAACATGTAAAAACAAAATGCATTTAAAGAGAAGGGGGAAAAAAAGCAAAACAGAATATTATATAATTCTATAAACAAGAACAGAATCTACCAGAATAGATCACATAAACAAAGTAGAAAGTACGAGTGTATTTAAGCTTTTATGGAGGAAACAAGCCAACTGAAAAACATCAAAACCTTCCTCACTTTGATCAATTAGGCACAATGATATAGTTAATGTCCCGATGAGCCCGAGGACGTCGGTGAATCAACACGCTTTGAAATGTGTTTGTTAGAATTAGTCCACCACTCAGTTTGAAGCCCTGCTGCAGGAGACACGACCGCTGAACTTCGCCTTGGAGGTCTGCTGTTCGCCCCACGGAGCCTTTTCACTGGCCAGTTACAGCAGCAGCGGCTGTCAAACATCGTCGCCCACATTTAGGTTCAGATTCCAGAGGAGCTGCGTCTGTCAGCACAGGAGATGCAATAACACGACATTCCTGCGCGTTTTGAAGAGCAGTGCGATCGTCTAAACGCCGAGTCAGAAGGGCTTTTCCAGCCCAACATGGAGGAAACGGCGCCCGAGCGCCTGTGGAGCTCCGCGTTAAACCTCCACTTTTAAAAAGGTTTGTGTGCAGTATTTCTTTTTTTTATCTGAAGCCAGCATGACAAGGAAACATCAGCGGGTTGCTGAACGTCGGCGACTGAAACAAAGTAAAACAGCTCGCTCGGCTTATTCAAAGCCACAGCAGCGAGCTGAAGTGCTGCCGCTGTTTGACGTCTCTGCAGCTCTGCTCAACTCGTCCTGCACTCCATCCTCCTGCTACCACACAGCTTCAACAGCATTAGCCAAATACGCAGCAGCGAGCTGCCACCGAACAACGGACGCCAGCACCGAAGGATTGTACAGCTTTCACTGCCGCTAAGCCTGAACGAATAAGACAAAAAGGGACCGTGTAACTCTCAAAAGAACCCACAGTGACTGTGCTGCTATGAAAACAGCGCCTTGGTGCCATTCGTGGAAATTTAAAATAGGTAGAATATGAAGGCATTTGGCACAAAACTGGACCCTTTTTAGGCAAATGAGACTCGTTGCAAAAAAAACACCAGCACTAACAGCCGCACGCATTAAAGAAGGGAAATGGGGAGAATATCACTTCTTATGTTGTAGCTCACGGCCTGAAAATGTCCGTTGTCTCCTCTCTGCTGCACACAAAACGTCATGTTTGCACTGTGGCATCGTTAGCGCGATGCCTTTTGTGAATCGGCCCTTGAGACGGGGGCCGATAGTGACGCGCTGGGCCGCGGTGCCATCAGCCCGAGAGAGTACAGAAATCACCAAGTGCTGCTGCGCTGCTCTCGGCACTTTCCAACGTTCGAGGCCATTGCTCTCGAAGGCCACACCCCAATCAGTGATGTCACAGCGGGCGTTCTGCCAATCCCAGCTGACGAGAAACACCCGCTGTGACATCACTGATTGGAGCCTGGAGCGCAGCTTGATGTCGCAGAGTTCACGGTTCTGTTCAGCAGCGGTTATCCGTCACGCGAGAGTCAACAGAACGTGTTGAGGACCCAGTCGTTATTAACTACATAGCGCTAATTGTGTGAACTCCCAATCTGAAGGCAGCCTGTTCCATTTTGGAACAACTGTCGATCTAACGGCTCGTATCGGCCTTCAGAGTCGCTCATCGGTGGGTCGTACCGCTGAGGGTTGAGTCCTACCTTCATGTTTGGCCTGAAGTGGTTTGCTCTGCTGTCCTCCGCTGACTGCAATTATTTTAAAGCTGTATTCTTTCGAGGGGTCAAAGTCCTGGATGAGCAGCTTTGCTTCCTGCTTCAATACCTGCACCTCCTTCTGCTCTCCACCTGTTCCGGGGCAAGAGAAGAACAAACGCTCAGCAGCTGCAGTCTGATGATTAGAGAGCAAACAGACATTGCTGGTTTGAATCCTGCCCACGCAGGGGAATCATTTCCCAGACAAATAAAATGAGGGACAACATGCAGGTTGCTTATTTACACAATGTTTGCTAATGAGGAAGCGACTTGCAAGACAAAGAAGGTTATTAATCCGCCTGTAGAAAAGACGTTTTCACTCCATTCTTATTCATTTACAGACACGCTGTGTCTACGCTATTTATTTTTTTCCTTTTCAGTCTCAACAACAAACTTTTCTTTGTCTGTTGTTCTACTTCCATTGTGCCTTTCTCTATGCAATTAAAATAACTGCTTCAGGATAATTTACATTGTCTGGCATCATTTTAAATGTGACAACCACTTTGCAAGGATCACACCACTTCCTGTGCATCATCCGTGCAATTATGTCCACGGAAATTCAATGCAAAAAACACCTGTTTTAGCAGCATAAAAGATCCACAGACTGCAAGCAAAGAACTTCCAACAGCAAAACTTTATTATTCCTGAAGGAGCAATTAACCCTGTGGACCCTAATCCCTAATCCTCCAACAGGAGATGTAGGCCTTCGCCTCAGCGCAGCTCACATTTTACCGACAGTGTTATGCAGAAGAATCATCCTCACAGTGAACTGCGGGAGTTGCTTTGGGAAGAAGTCTGTTTTTTTAAAAACACCTGACCTGCACTTAATCTCTACTGGCCTGGAACAACAACAACAAGCATCAGCAGGAAGAAAAGACGAGAGGAGACGGGCAGACTGTAAGGTGATGGACAGAAGGAAAACACAGGAGGTTCAGGGAAGGCAGACATCTTTGGAAGCCTGGGAGGACTGAAATACGGAAAGAAAGACAGAAAACAACATCTTCAATATCATTTTTAAATTCTAAGAATAGCGACTGTCTGACTAGACCATTTGGCAACTTTCCAAAACCCACTAGAAAATAGTTCCTTTGGTCATCCATCCTGCAGCTCCTCACACTCGCAGCGTGCTGTATGTCTTGAAGCACCTGTGGTCTTTTTGTCCATGAAGACAAGTTTGACTTGCGACTCACACTGAGGGCAGACATACGTACACCTGCTGCACCTTAACGTCACTGCAGCACGAGCACTAAAAGGCTTCTGCTAATGCTTTTACAACTCAGGTCTGTGAGCTGCTCTTTGACAAGGTAAGGAAGTAATGCCGTACGTATGGGTCCTTTCCTATATCCTTGACATTTAAGGAAATCATAGTGTGTGGGCAGGTTGGGGCTCGATGCGTTGCTCAAGGACACTTGAACGCTCTTCAGCGACTGAACACTATCATTCTGTGCATTGCACACGCCCACCACACTCCTCTCTGCATTCTCAAAGAGCCTCACATTATTTCCAAATACGTCGGAATGTCTTCAGTTGCATTCGATAGTGACACGACCATTTAAACTTCCCAGAACAGATTTAGATAAACAACATTTAGACGCCCTCCGGCAGCACAAACTGAGGAAAGATTAACTTCACTTAAGCCTGCAGGGGAGCACAGCTCATCACGGCAGCAGCGGCCAGAGGGGAAGACAAACGAGAACAAAGCGGTAAAAAGGTAGAGACCGACAATACGAGCAAACATTTAATAAGTCGTATAAATGGAGATCGCATCAAAATCAGTCAGATAAAAGATTCAGCATCTAATCCTGCCAAATGTGCTTTGCTTGTCGTAGCAGCAGAAGGTTCGGCAGAAGTCAGCAGTTTGCAGATCGACTGCGAAGCGTAGGTTTCTGTTTCCTGGCTTTGAGAGCGAGTCTATCTTGTCTGGGGTTTTTTTTACTGGCTGAGAATGCCAAGATCATCACATGCAAATTAGTTTTAAGAGTTTGTGATGAAAGAAAAATGCTATTACTTTTCTGCATGATTGAATTCAACTTCGTTCGCTCGCCACAGAACAAATGTTCCAGTTGGGATCAATAAATCTTCTTAAATTAAATCATTTTCTTAACGTAAAAGTGATTGATTCAAAAACCTACTTTCCACCATCTGCGCCTACAAAATGACTGTCAGCACAAAAACCAACACGCTGTGGCTCTTTTTTAAGAAACAGGAAGTCGCTGCGTAAAAAAGGTCTGAGGATTTGTTTCCCAGAAATGTTCACACAGTGCAGCTAAATGAAATAAAAGTCCGTTTGTCTTTGTTTCCTGGAAGTAAAAACTTAAATGTGTATGTCCTGTATGTTTTAAACTATGGATGCGGTGGAAAAGTCTTTTTTGTTTTGTTCAGGAAGGTTCTTAACAGCAGAACGTCTCCGAGTGGCAGCCGCGATAAGAGCCGGTCGACTTTTCTAAATGCTAAGGAAAGGTGCTTCAAAGCATCCTTTCTTATCTCCTTTAGCACAGGGGACAACTGGACCATCTTTCACCAAAGGAAAGGAGATAATCCCACAATTCCTTGGGGCAGCAACATTTAAAGTGGCCACCACGCTGGGCTGGACTGGGACAAAATAAAAAATATCGGCCCTTGCATTTTTGGCGCAGACCGGCCCACCGCAGACCGGCCCACCGCAGACCGGCCCACCGCAGACCAGCCCACCACAATGAATAAAATCCTCGCGTGGCCCTGACTGTGTCGACCATCCAACGTGCCACTCGCTAAAAACTCTAAAGCACGTCATGAGTGTGAGTACGCAGGGTGTCGCAGCTAAGGAAGGCTGCTAATTTGTGTTAAACTGCCTTTTCTGTATTGTTCTGTTCCGAACTTTACATTTGGGCCACCAAACATGTACTTTGGCCACCAGATTTAGGGGCTTGACAGCCCGTGGGGCCAGTGCTCGAAAATAGCGTCTGTGGTATGTCACGTAAAGAAAAGAAAATGAGCATTTTTATCAAAGTAAAATATCCTTTTATACATTTATGAGATTAGAGCTACATTTGTAAACACCAGTGTCAGTTGAGGAAAAAAATAAATAAACTGGCCCACCGGGAACGTGCCGGTCTGTCAGACCACCAGTCTCACGTAGCCTAGTGCGAGTGCAGTGGGATTCTGTCTTTTCCCCCGATTTCTCCTTCACATCTTTCCTCGACCTCATGACCTTTTCCATCGAGGTCACGGAGATGTGTTTGGGAAAAGACACAGGATGCCATTTTGATTTTGTGCCTATTCGACCGCAGCCCATGACCAAGGAAGCCATCCCTGCACTTCCAGTAACTCTTTAAATGGGATTTTCTTTTCTCCTTTTATTCCAAACTAAGCCCTGGCCAAAGGCAACACGTAGCAAAGCGAGCAGCGTGGGCATCAGAAGCGAGGCCCTCGCACTTTGGTGAACACGTCGGGCCGATTCAAGCGCATCTGTAAGACTGTCCAGCACGAGCGAGGCCACAGCGCTCGCTACTGCTGCACTGAACAACATTTCCATCATGTGACCGAAGAGAAGGCTTCCCAATGGTTAAAGGGAACTCTCGTCTTCACATGGCACCAGAAACCTTTAGCAAACCTTCAGCTCGGCCACCAGAACAGGAAACCAGAGCACCGTGTTCTTGTTCTCTGAGAGAAGCTGCAGATGATCAGATTTTGTCTGGATCTGTCACTACCACTC
>JAVQJF010005210.1:0-11417 GCA_036023855.1 Gadopsis marmoratus
AACTCAGGGTTCAGTGTCTTGCCCAGGGACACTTCGACATGTGGGCAGTGGGAGCTGGGATCGAACCACCAACCCTGGGGTTAATGGACGACCGCACTATCCTCTCAGCCACAGCCGCCCCTTATGGCGTTTCATATGGAGTTTCATTTTCAGATGGTTTCCTGCTTCCATGCAGATTCAGACTTTAGGGTTTCTCTTTGAGTCTATACTGAAAGAATAATTAAAAGAATGAGAAAGGAGAGCATTACCAATTGAAAAAAAAGAAATCCACTTAGGGAGGTTAGGAAACTGAATTGAATTAGGCTTAACTGAGTGAACTGGGTTTTTAATGTTGATGATTTAATGTTATTGAATTATTTGATCCATACAAAAACTAACGTGTACAACTAGACTCAACAGTTAAGGACACTGAAATGTGTCCACAGGTTTGAGAAAGATTTTCCAAAAGAAAAAGCATGAAGTTGGACACAGAGTGAGTGGTAGTAGAAATCGTACAGATGAGATACATACTGGTGTAGAAGGTGCTGGGGGCATGGGCTCCATCAAATTCGAGCTCCAGCAGATTGCTGGTCTTGGGGTCGTGTCTCAACCACAGGGCCACACCCAGTATTACACCTCCTGCAAGCTGCAACATACAAGACACAACACATGTAATTACTTCAGTACACTACACTACCATTTCTCCTGCTATTGCTACTGCTAGTACTGCTTCTAGCAATAGCAGCAGTAGTAAAGGTTACATTAGTTGCCGGAGTCAGGATTCAAACCGCCAACCCTGTGAAAATTTGTGCTTACAATTTCCTATGATAAATGTTTATGAAAAAAGCTTAATATTCTGAAAAGTACAAATAAAATAAAGAGGTAGAAATAAGTCACAGCATAAATGTCTTTAAAGTGCTGAACATTTTGGCATTTGAATGGTTTCTGTGGCTGAAAGCATGCAGGAGTAGTAAATAATAATACAGATTGTAATATTATATTGTGTAAATTACAATAGCTACTAACGAGGACTAGTTTCTGTGAATAGCTTTTAACCTGAAGAGGCTCAACGCTACTCCCACACCCACCCTCATTTCTTAATGAGGCCCAGTCCAGAGCTAAGGCCAGCTGCCGCCGAGCAGCCAGATCAACACCATAATTGGCAACAGTGTAGAAATGTAATACACACACGCACACACACACACACACACACACACACAGCAGAACCATAGAATAACTTACTGTGACCACTGAAACGGGTCACTGAAATGCATGAAGGCTAACCAGATTTAAATAGAATTGAGAGGCTTTAATTTACAGCATTTGTATAAATGAGTCACAATGATCACAATCATATTCAGCCTATGGCTTCAATGAGAATGTAATAAACTTGTTAATCACAAATCCACAAGGCAGCCTTTAAGCCATAATGGTGGTATGAGATATTTGAATCAAAGGGAGTGGCAGCTTTTGGAAAGGATCCCCCACAGATCTTGAAAGACTAGTAGGAAGGTCAGAAAAGGTCAAAACTATTGGCCACTTTGATTAAGTGACTAAGTAGACCTGAACATTTAGTCAGAGGATTGACTACTTTTAATATATTTCTTTTAATTTCTGTCTTTTGTAAATGCACAGTATTTCTGATGCAAGGGGTCTTTCAATCAAAACAAAAGATGTAATTTGATGATGTGAAGTACCAGGGATCCTGTAAGTTGTCTTAATTGTTAAACAACCACCATTGCCAAATCTATCTGAAGTGACCATGAATTTATAAAGAGAACAGGACAGGCAGAAATCATGTTAACAAGGAAATGTATTGAACTTGTATTTGCATTATGTTTTGTTCACATTATGGCATTTCATGCTAATGAAATAGCCACAACATAACATTAACTGGGCTGGGCTTGCCACATAAAGTTAACCACAGCTGTATGAGTAGTTGTTTCATCTTGCTAACTTGCCATTAGATGAGTTGACTACAGACACAGCAAATGTTACTGTTGGTAACATTATGTAGCATTTTTTGTATTGTTTTAACCACGGATTAGATGGCGCTGAGACTAGCGTATTTTGTATTCAGCCCCACATTTTAGCTAGAAGGCTAGAAGGCAACCACAATATCGATCCTGGCCTAATACTGTATGTTGGCTTTTATTGACTAGAAGGTCGCAGTGTGTGAAGGTAAATGGGGTTCTATCAGATGTTCTTTATCCTCCACCAGATCACCTGAGAGGTTTGTACTGTCACCCCTTTTGTTTGTGTGACCAAATATGTGCCCAAATATGTGCCGGAGCAAACATATTGGGTGTCATATTTATAAAATAAAGTTATTGTGTACCTTCTCTGCAATGATGACCCTGATCATGGACCTGTGGTGGCAGAATTCATGGACTGTTGCAGGTCATCCATCTGGGACATAAACGTGTCTAAAACTAAAGAAATGTCCTTAGTTTTTGGGAAGAATCATATGGACATCGCTCCTGTAATGATTGATGATCAGGCGCTGAGCTTGTGTAGCAGTATAAATATCTTGGCACTGTAATTGATGAGGAGTTGACATTTGAGCCTCATGCGGATGTGACATGCATGAAAGCACACCACGCATTTTTATCGGAAGCTGCGAAGCTTCAATGTTGACAATACTTTTATGAAGATGTTTTATTGAATCAGTTCTCACATTTTCCCTTGTCAGCTGGTATGGGTCACTTAGATAAAAAAATAAGAACAGATTGCAGGCATAAGGGTGTGCAGTAAAATTGCAGGCACGTCCTTACATGACCTTTCTCACTTATATGAGGTCAAGGCTCAGCCTATCTTGGTTGATCCGAGCCACCCTCTGTGGAATGAGTTCCAGTTGCTTCCATCTGGCCGCAGATATAGTTTGCCAAGTGCAGGATAAGTGCAGGACCAATAGGCTTAGAAACTCTTTTGTCCCTGCTGCTATTATCTGTTTAAATAATGTACTGTGATGGTTATTAACTGTATTTTATCTGTACATTGTATTTATTGTGCATTGTGTTGTTGTTTATGCTGTTAATGTTGGCTGTACATCAAATTGCCCCTTGGGGATAATAAAGACATCCTATCCTATCCTATCCTATCTGTACTTGTCTTGTTAGATCTTAGTGCTGCATTCAACACCATTTATCATCACATTCTATTACAGAGACTGGAACATTCAATTAACACAAAGCTAGTTTAACCCTTATGCCCTCCTCGGGCATTTTTGTAAATTTTTCTCAACTTTTTTTTTTTGATTTGGTGATCATTTTGGCTGTGTTACAGCTTTTGGGCTGAATTTTTGCAAGAATGCTTCTTTTTAGTACAATTTTTGAAATCTAGTGTTTTCTCTCGTGATGCATTTTGCACCCTCTGGACACCTTCGTGGCAAAAATGTACACGCACACAAAAACTGCTATAAAATCATCATACATCAATATTTTTTTCTGCTTTTTTTTTCATAAATCTCTTAAACAACTTCCAACCTGCTCAAAACTACCAAACATTCAATAATTTTTAGGATTTTAACCCTTTAAATGCCAGTTTAATTATTTCAATTATTTCATTATTTATTACAAAAAAACACAAAAAATGAAATATTTTCCATATAATAAATAGTAGGGTCAAATATGGTGGAATACAGTAAAAATGTCAAATATCACTACTTTTCTTCCAAATGAAATGCTGACATTACAGAATGCATGGCTTTATACTGTAATGGTAAAATACTAATGCAATCGAATCAATTTTGACATATCCAAGACTCTAATCACCCCCAAAGTCCCATCCCCCTACTATTTACTATTTTTGTGTGCGTGTACATTTTTGCTACGAAGGTGTCCAGAGGGAGTTTTTTTGAGGAGGGCATGATGGTTAAGTCCTATTTAAGTCCTATTGGGTCTATACATATAGAGTTGGTTTAGACTTGCTCTATATTAACAAATGCTATGAGATAACTCTGTTATGATTTAGTGCTATATAAATAAAATTTAATTTAATTGAATTATTTATCAGATCGGTATCAGTCCATGCATGCCAAAGTTAGTCACAGAGTTCCCACGAGGTTCTGTGCTTGGACCAATTCTATTCACCTTATATATGCTTCCTCTAGGCAATATTATTAGGAAGCACTCCATAGATATTCATTGTTATGTAGATAATACCCAATAATATTTATCAATCAAGCCAGATGAAACCAATCAGTTAGTTAAATTTCAAGCATGCCTCAAGGACATAAAAACCTGGATGACCTGAAATATTCAAATGTTAAACTCAAACAATAGTTTAATGTACTTGGCCCCGAACACATTATCTAAAGATGTAGCTTCCCTGGCCTCCAGTGCCACTGTAAGGAATCTTGGGAGTTATCTTTAATCAAGATATGTCCTTTAACTCCCATATAAAACAAACTTCACTTACGTAACATTGCAAAAATCAGGCACATCCTGTCTCAAAAAGATACAGAAAAACTAGTCCATGCATTTGTTATGTCTACGCTGGACTATTGCAACTCCCTATTATCAGGAGTATACCCTTAAGACTCTCCAACTGATCCAAAATGCTGCAGCACATTTACTGACAAGAAACAGGAAAAGAGATAATATTTCTCCAATATTAGCTTCTCTACACTGGCTCCCTGTAAAATGCAGAATAGAATTTAAAATCCTTCTCCTCACCTACAAAACCCTTAATGGTCAGGAACCATCATATCTTAAAGAGCTCATAGTACCCTATTACCCCACTAGAGCACTGCACTCCAAGAATACAGGGCTCCTTGTGGTTCCTAGAGTCTCTAAAAGTAGAATGGGAGCCAGAGCCTTCAGCTATCAAGCTCCTCTCCTGTGGAACCAGCTCCCAGTTTGTGTATGGGAGGCAGACACCCTCCTCACAGTAGTCTTAAGACTTTCCTCTTTGATAAAGCTTATAGCAGGGCTGACTCAGGTGAGCCCTGAGCCCCCCTTTAGTTATACTGCTATAGGCCTAGACTTCCCATGATGCACTGAGGTCCTCTCTCCTCCTCTCCATCTGTACACAATCTTATCCCATTAATGCTTGTTACTAACTCGACTGTGTCCCTTTCTCTCCTCTCTCTCTCCTTCTGTTGATTTCTGCGAGTATTTCTACCTCCGGAGCTGTGGAGTCTGGATCTGTGGATACGCCCTGCGAGGCCCCTATTGTATCTGAAGGGATTATTATTCTTTGTCCAAAAGAAATGCATTTTTGAGGGCTGCAAAATTCATGAAAGTTTGCATCAGAAGTGATGAAAAAGTTTGATATTTTATGGGTCTTGAGCATGGGTGAAGGAAAATGGCTCGATAGCACCCCCTACAAACATTTGACGAACAAGCCCCTGCGGCCCGTTTCACGTACACGCACCATGTATCATGTCCAGACTTACAAAAAAGTGTATGGTGCCCCTGCCGTACACCAAACAGGAAGTCAGTTATATTGCATTAACCACGAATATTTAGGCCATTTTAGTTATTTATTAATAGTATTACTTTTATTATTAGTTTGCAGTGATTCACTAACAGAGCCTTGGTCTTATGAATGCCAATAAATAAAGATGAGAGTCTTCTTGTCACTGCCCTTTGTCAGAAAACCTAAACTGAGTGACTGGAGGACATGCTACAATTACAAAATAGGCGGCTGTGGCTGAGAGGGTAGTGTGGTCGTCCATTAACCCCAGGGTTGGTGGTTTGATCCCAGCTCCTCCTGCCCACATGTCAAAGTGTCCCTGGGCAAGACACTGAACCCCGCGTTGTCCCTGGTGGAGGCAACTGCGTCCTCATCGGTGTGTGAATGTGGTGTGAATGTGTGTTTGTCTCCCCTAAATGTGTGTTTGCATGCCCTGTGATTGACTGGCGACCAGTCCAGGGTGTTCCCCCGCCTCTCACCCAATGTTAGCTGGGATTGGCTCCAGCTCCCCCCCGCGATGCTTCGGGATGAGCGGTATGGAAAATTAATGAATGAATGAACAAAGCAGTCTTCTTGTCACAGCCCTATATAGCCTGCTCTCACCAAACTGTACAAAGTGAACAGGCTCTTTCTAAGCAAAACATAAGCCTTATAATATTAAGACAGACATGTGACATAGAAATGTTTCAAATATCATCTAGTGTGAGATCAGCACTGTTCAAGTTTCCCTGCCAGCTTTCCTTCCAGTATCTATTTCTGCCTGTTGCCCAGAGCATGCTGGAGGAGGGGGAGTAAGGGTAGGGGGTGTTGTCTGCAGTTCCCATAAAACTCACCCCACCCCCAGTCTCTTAGCCCTCTGTGTCTGGTGTGATTTATGGAAACAGGAGGCCTCCTTTTAAAGAAGCCGGCACATTGCACATTGCAGTTAAAGGATATATTCAGGTGGACTGAACTTGTCTGCGATAACAGATCCTTTCACAGAGCTCTTTAGAACAGCCAATAAAACTAAAAGGGCTAAAGTGGTATATGTACTAAAAACGAAAGGAGGCAGCAGGATGCTGTAATGCACTAACAATCACATTAAAGTTACTTCCCATGAGAAATTTTACCATGGCATGTGTAGATCAGCAATTGCAAAAACAATATGCAAAAAAAAAACATGGTTATTACCATGGTATGGGCTTTTCATACTGCACTATAGGCTTTTCACACTGCAAATTCTTAACCCAGGCCTAATTTAGCACCTCTTCTCTCTGTGTGTCTCTCTCTGTTTCTCTCTCACTCTCTCTCACACACACACACACACACACACACACACAGTGTTAACCCAGGATTAAACTAAAGCCAGTGCTAAACGACTCACACTGTATATACTGTACTACACTGTACTTCTAGCCCCGGGTTAAATGTCGGTTAGAACACATGACATTTTATGACTGCTTTAACAGCAAAACGCAACGATAAATTGTCGCAATTAGAAGGGCTTTATGTGAGAGCAGTGTTGAATCATCAAAGAGGGAGAACAGGGGAGAAAGGTCTATTGTTTGACCTTTTCCAGCAGTGGCAGACAAAGATGTTGCTGTTTTGAGTGCCTAATGGTCTAGCCATAAGTACCACCACATCTGAATGTTGCCGGTTTTGGTTACAATGCAAATATAAAGCATGCACATACTGAAATGATGTGACAAAAAAAATCATGTGTTTGGACAACAAAAACGTGATGCAAATTCCATTGTTTACTTTAGCCTCATTTCACACTGGCACCATCTAGCCCCGTGTTTAGCCGATTTTGTCTTGGTTTCAAGACTTGGGTAAATTCCTCAAATCTTTGATTTGAACCTTATTATGCCAATAAGAAATTCCACTTGACTCCTGGGGAAAGAGAATTTTGGTGCCAAATCTTTATTTATCCAAATCCATTTTAATAAGGTTTTCTTTCCAGACAGCCATTTGTAGATCTTGAACAAAACCTGCATGTGTATCAGAGTGTATTTCCCTTCCTGGGACATTAGCTTCCATTAGCAGTTTAGTGTTAATCAAGGTACAATGTTTCCCAAAAGAACCACTGTAGTGCCCTCTTCCTTCATCCAATTGTTTATCATGAAGCTGTGACAAATGTAATTTCCTTTCTCTGTATAGACCACTGTATAGGCTTCATGACACAAACTTGGACCTTCTTGTGAGGTTTCTCAGATGCACCCCTCCTGGGGCTTATACAGAATACACATGCTGGGTGCTGATGATTATAATTTATATTTCACTTTTTAGAGAATTAACTTAGCCCAGCCCAGGCTTTTGTTTAGGCTATAACCCTGAATATAATCCTGGCCAGAAACTCACTCTGGTCAAAGAGAATCTTACAGCTTTGTTGTGAACTACTGTTTTGAGCAGCCCGTGTGCGTCATGGAACCTCGTGCTTTTCATTTTGGCGCCGAGGTTAACAGGTTAGAGCAGCGACACAGCCCTGCACATCTGCAGTGCGGTTCATATAGAGATTCAGCATCTCGCCAATTTTTTCCTGTGTGATGTGTGCAGTTCTCAGTGAAAATTATCTGCTGATAGTCATATTGACATCAAACGAGCAACGTCCTTTTTTGTGTTTGTGTGTATCTCACTCACTCACTTCCATTAGTGTTACATTAGTGTTATTATTGGAATGCACAGATTTGAGTGGCTGAGAAGCATCACGTGAGATGATTTACAACACGTGCATTGGTCTGTGATTTTCCTGCTACTCTATGCTGTGACTCTGCTGCTGCTGCCACGGATGTAAATTAGCACCCGCCACATGCTGGTAAAATATGAAACTGGCTATTAGATTTCAGACACAACATAATGATTTACTATTCAGTGGTTGGTAAATGTTTATTTCCCACTGTAAGGGTTATATGGTTTTATGAATACCAAAATATGTAACAATAATTAATAACCTCAAAGAGGCACAAAAATTACATGGTTAACACATTAGTTAGTATCAAAAAGATGAAGTGGAGTGATTACACTTCACTTCTGGCTATAAGGAGTAAACAGTGTTTAAATTAAATAATAGAATTTAAATTATATTAAATTCACCTCGGGGCACCACCCTTAAAGAAGGGAAAATGATAGCCAATGAATCAATCAATCTCATAAATCAAGCATACTAGACTATTAATTTGGAACTCTGATTAATAATTAAATTAATAACTACAACCATAATAGCCATTTCCATACTCTTAAAAGTTGAAGGGTTTTGGAGTTCTGGATACTAGAGGTTGGCAAAATTCACTCTTGTACATTAAATACGGTAGATCAGAATGTATATCCACAAGCATTTATTTATCAAATAATAATAAATAGGTAAAACACACAAGTAATGTACTTAACTAAAATAAAGGAGAGAGTGTGCGTATGTGAACATATGCGTGTGTCTTGTTCTACCTGTGTGTTCGACGCGTGCACGGGCAAGAACACCTGTTAGGCCAAAACAAAAGGACACGTGAAGTGGGAGCTTTAAATTTACTCTCCACGTGTGTGGAGGCCAAATCGACATGTACGTGTATGTGATCAGTGATAGATAATGCTGCCAGGTTAGAAAAGAGGATGGTTAGAATGCATGCAAGACATAGTGATTACGGATGAAATCAGATCTATGAGTGCATGTGTAAAGCAAAACTAACATCAACTTAGCAGAGTGGCTATCCAGTAACCTAGTGATTAAACAGATGCCAACAACGCAGTTCAGTGAATAAACAAAATAAATACATGTGAATTTTCAGTACATTGATCAAGTTTAAGTCATGTGCTTCGCTGTGTATAGTTACTATGCTAGCTGTTCATGCCCAATTAGTTACCAGTCCTTGAAGCTTGGTGTGCTGCTGTGTTAGCTGGCAATTCCATTGGTCATGGATTTGAGCCAGACTGAGAGGTCGTGCTTTCGATGCTGAACGCAGTTCTTGCTGTGTGTTCAGATGGAGCAGGTTAGAGGAAACCGGTCGCTCCTTTGTTCTTTTGGCGAAGTTAGCAGCTCGACGCTAACTTGCTTCCTTGCTCTTAAAGTTTATTTAGCAGGCAGACTTTGTGTCATAGCCACGGGCGCTAAATAAACTTGTTTACCCTAGGTTAACGATGTGTTAACCGGGGATCTTATAGCAGGCTCTCGCATCACTACCGTAAGGAGAGTTTTAGTGTGTCTGCTTCATGCAGACCACGCAGTAGGGGGGACCTCCGTCAAGGTCCGAGAGGAAGAGCGGGGAAGCTAGAAGACGTAAGAGGGTGAACAATGGAGAGCCGGAGTTTTGTTGACCTGGTCAGTGGCGTCATCCAGGAGATGTCAGGTTACGTATACAGCAAGTGATTGGAGGAGAGGGGCAACTGTAAACCAACAACTTAAATTTCAAAATAAAAGTTTTGTTTACATCATGCAATGAACAAATTCATAGGTGGAGTTCCCATGGTCCCTACACCACCCTGGAGCAGACCCTTTCAATTAACAATTGTGGTGTCCGTCGTCCAATTAAGTATTGATAACGCGCTTAGAACTTTACAAATTAGAATTTTTATTTGATGATTGCAAAACAGAATTGAATGGAACAGACTACCACGGCAAGCCTATTGTTGCCATTTGTTGACACATCTTACCCAGAGTGACTGGGGTCTTTTATAGGCCAATTCAGCATTTGTTTGTGAAGACACGAATGGCAAACTCTTGCAGCTGTGTTCTTGCACAAAATCAGTTTAAAATTTTTAAGCACTTTTTTTCATATCAGAAAATTGTAAGAAAAGGAAATATTGTACTACATGCAAGATTGTTACTTTTCCATGATAAGATTTTTACAAAGTCATCAAATTTAGTGATTTTGGGATGTGGCTCTCACAGATTGTTAATTGTAAGAGAATGCAGAATATTTGTGCACTCACAGGGTATCAGTGTAACGGAATATAAGCGTTGTGGGTATAATAACATGTTACTCACCACCAGACTTGCAAGAGACACAAGGAAGAAGTGAAGGTTATAAGGGAGAAAAAGGAAAATATTAAGAGAGAGCTCAGGAAGAGAGACTGGAGGAACAAGAAACAAGAAAGGAGAATTGAGGAAGTAGAGAAAAAGGCAAAAAGAGGAAGAGGAAAGGATCAGGGTGAAGGAGGAAATGGCTAAGTAAGAGAATAGTGAGTGAAAGCAAAAGAGACATGCAATTGTCATGCTTGCTAATCAGCAGGATCTTTTAAATAATTGTAACACAGTGTGTGTGTGATGTGTTTGTATGGTTTGCTGTCATTCAGCAACAACACTACTATGAAATGTCTGTCTTATATGTATATGGAAGGGATCTACACATCTGCTACTCACTTGGCAAAATGTCATTGAAATGTGTTTCAAAGGCTATGTGCAATGACCTGCGTTTTGTATAACTGCTAGTAATGGACCTGGAGCACTGTTAACTGTTAATTAGAAGAATAACTTCTGCAATTTTATTATAACAGGAACAACTACCTTATTTCCCTTAAAACAAGAACTGATTCCACATTTAACTGGTTAAAATTCCAATTTCATCACTTAATGCCAATTAAGTTTCCCAGTCTCTCCTCTTCAATACAGATGTAATAACCAACTCCTTTGCAGACTTGCCAGTCAGTTTAATTCAACTGTGTCACAAGTTCACCCCTTGTTGTAACAGCTGAAACTCACAACAGACTCATCCTCTATCCAGGTATTTTCCATATACAATGACTTCAACCCATGCACTTTATTTGACGCTACTCCAGACAACTTCCTGGGACTGTTGCCCTCTTTATTTTACTGCTGTTACCAAAGTGTCACTTTATGACAAAAGGTTCAAGCTTCTCTTGTGTTACCTTCCCATATAGAATGAATACAAAACACAACTTCCACCATTGTCTATTTATAAAGCTCAGCCTCATCACAGCCTTAGAAGAGAGAGAAAAGAAAGAGCACGTTTGCTCAGACCTTGGTCAGTGAGAGTAAGAGGGAGGGGCAGCACAGACAGAAGAGTATATCTAGTACTTCAAATTGTATTCTG
>JAVQJF010005214.1:0-30678 GCA_036023855.1 Gadopsis marmoratus
AGAGAGAGACAGAGAGGGAGGGATAGAGAGAGAGGGAGAGAGAGAGAGAGAGAGAGAGAGAGAGAAAAAGAGAGAGAGACAGAGAGAGAGAGAAAAAGAGAGAGAGAGAGAGAGAGAGACACAGAGGGATACAGAGAGAGAGAGGGAGAGGGAGAGAGGGAGGGAGACAGAGACAGACAGAGAGAGACAGAGACAGAGAGAGACAGAGACAGAGAGAGACAGAGAGAGGGAGGGAGACAGAGAGAGACAGAGAGAGAGGTCCAGAAGCTCCTCATTTCTCTCCATCCATCACCAGGTGGAGGCAGAGACCTACACAAGTTCCTCTGCTGCCTGTAGTCCATGTATGGGGGGTGATTAGTGCTTTTGCATGCTAATTCCCATATCTGAACCCTTTGGGGTTTTTAGTTTTTTTTCAAATGTACAATTTTGTTTTAGTCATGTTCTTTCATGCTTAAGTCAGCCTTATTTATGTAGATCTCCAAATCAAAACTCGCCTTTAAAAAGGGCTCTACAGCAGCTACAAAACGGGAGAGATGTTAAAATGCAGGAAGCAGAAACAAGAAAGAGAAAGAAGCTGCAAGAGGAAGCAGAAACCTTCATTTCAATGTTATTTAAATGCGCTATATCATAACAGAGTTATCTGCAAGTCTAGACCAACTCCATATGAACAGACCCAACATTTCCACCAGGAGCAGCACCAGGAGACAGTGGCAAGGAAACACTGCCTTTAACAGGCAGGAACCTCAAGCAGAACCAGAACCAGAACCAGAACCAGGCTCTGGGTGGGCGTCATCTGCCTCGACCGGTGGGGAAGGGGGGGGGTAAGAGTGAGAGCAGGATGAAAGAGAACACACAGTAACAGTACAATTCCACATACAGATGCAAAGCAATGGCAGCTACGATGTTACTGATGTTAAAATAAACAACCAACAGTATCAGAAAGAGAGAGAGAGAGAGAGAGAGAGAGAGAGAGGGAGAGAGAGAGTCCTTGAAGTTTGTTTTATATGTGAGTTAAAGGACATATCCTGATCAAAGATAACTCCAACATTCCTTGCGGTGGCGCTGGAGGCCAGGGCAAAGCCATGTAGAGAAACTATATCTGTAGATAATGTGTTTCAGAGGTGTTCAGGGCCAAGTACAACAACTTCAGGTTTGTCCGAGTTTAACATTAGAAAATTGCAGGTCATCCAGGTTTTTATGTCCTTGAGACTAATATTTCCGGAGTGACTCATTCGTTAACCACTGAAACATTTTAGTGCTCACAGCTCTAAGATGTTGACGATTAAATAAATCATGAAATAAATAAATGACTTGGGTCAGGCCAGGTTCCTGCCAGCATCTGGCCTGCTCAAGTGTGAATGTGTGGTTTGAATTATCGGACTTGACTTGAAAAGGGGCCAAGAGGGAATGTTACCACAGAACGCAGTGTCATATTGTCCTGTTTGGGCAACTCATTTAGCTTAATTCCAGTGAACTTGCTTTGAATTTAATCAGAACTACAAAGTGAAAATTTCAAACATCCAGTTATGCTGTATAACTGACTGCTTTTCACATTTGCCACATCGTACTTAAGACCACTTATCAGCTCAGCCGCTAAGGGAACTAGATTATGTAGTTTAAAGAGTTAATACAATAATTATTAAATCAGAAGCACAACTATGAAATTACTGAGATTATCTGATGAAGCAAATTGACTGAAGAAAGAAATAGTAAGTCTCACCCAACGTCAGCTGGGATTGGCTCCAGCCCCCCCGCCTCTTTGGGATAAGCGGTATATGGAATGAACTAATTAAAGAAATAAGTCACAAATGTGTTCTTTTTTAATTCTTTATTCCCAATCTCCACCTGCTGCCCAGTTCACCTTTCACTGTACAGCCTGTCGCCTGCCAACAATTAAGAAAACAAACAAAAAGTAGAATTACTTAAATATGCATCTGCCGTACAAAGAAGAAAACTCTTTACACAGAGAAGACCAATGCAGTGTTTTAATAAAAAGTGATTCCAAGATAAAATTAATTTGTAAAATACATAAAACCATTATATGCCGCAACTGAGATAAAACTGGGAGCATGTCATGCAAAACCAGCGAGTAAATAAAGCGATTTGCGTGATTTGGGGAGTATTTAAATTAACTCGGGATGAGGAATTCTCTCACAATTACTATATTCAGCCATTTGAAAATGGCAGTAATGCTTTTGCCAGTGTCCTGTGATTGGCTGCTGAACAAATACGGGAAGAAAAATCAAAACGAATGATACAAAACCATTCGACTGGTGTAGAACGCCTCTTAAAAACAAGAAAAGAAATGGTAAAAATACAGCTGGACAGGTTGTTTGTAGGCCATGCACAGAATTCAAACATGTGGCCATATGAACCAAATACCAACAGATTCCTTGCTGCATCAAGACAAAAGGGGATGGAAACACAACGTGGCTTCAAAGGAGCTTCGCAAATGTGTTTTTGTTTTGTTTTTTCACTTAAAAATCAATAAAATCATCTTCGGCTAGTCTTTTTAAAAAGCAGGAATGAAAATCTCTCACTAATCTGGGCGGTGAATGACCCAACTTGTCCGCCGACTGAAACCTCATCAGGGGTGTCCACAAGACTCAAGAGCTTCATGTTACTGTACAACAACAAAAAATACATATAATCTTGCAACCGAGTGAGTGATAAAGGGGAAACCCCAAATGCTTTATTGCAAAGCTAACACTGCTAATGCGCTACAGTCAAGTCTTCCATCAAACAGCTGCAAACGCACCCCAAGCTCTTAAAACCATTTAAGAAACAGAAAAGCACCTGAAACTAGACCAGAAGAGATCTGATCCAGTGTTACTGAAGATAAAAAAAATAAAAAAATAGGCACAACAAAAAGGTCCTGAGGTACAGCAGCCGTCAAAACCGTTTGGCAACAAGCTAGTTTAAAATAAAATCTCTCACAGAATTCTCTCAACTTAAAAAAAAGTGTAAATGTAGCCGAGAGGAGCCCAGGTAGAATTATCTGTCCAAGTGTGACCTGAAAGGAGGCGCCCATGTTTCTGCACAACGGATGCGTGATGGTAACTGGGCGGAAATCTCAGCACGTGAAGAGAGAACATGGAAAAGGCATTCGGCTCACAGATGTGCTACCACGATGCTCAGTGCCTCTCTCGTGCTACCATGTCAGTGCTACTGAAGAACAAAAAATGTCTGGACTCAAGTAGAGGATTTGGGAGACTGGCTAGGTGAAAAGACAAAAAAAAAAATATATATATATATATATCTTGATACGTTTGTCGCCTCACCTCCTGGATTTGATTTTCCAAAAGCTGTGCCATGTGCGGCCATTCAGGAACAGTCCCTGTAGATGTTTAATAAAGCAAAACTTATTTCCTAAAGATGAATTAAATATCACATATAGGCTATATCCTTTACCGAGTTAGAGGATAGGATCAGCCCATCTACCTCACACCAATAGAGCTGCTTGTCGCTTTAATCGCCGCTGCGGTCCATTTCGGCTGTGAAGAGATAACTTTGTAGCTACACTGTAAGAAATAGGGTCCAAAAGTCCCATTTCGTTCCGTCTCACGTCTCTCTTACGATGACAGGCCTTTTCCGCTCAGCCTTCGGCTGTGACCATTCGCAACAGCTGCAAACACTTTAGCCTCGAGATGTGTATGAACACTTTGTACAAACGAGCGTTGAAGCACACCGAGGCTTTAAGGCTTCAGTATGCTTCAAACTAAGTGCTTGTTGGATCATCAAACAGCCAAGACTGGAACGCCTAATCACATCACAGGATCATAGTTCAGCTGCTGTAATAATTCCTTCTGTCCGCACTGGCAGTGAGGCGATCCTGTCAGCGTATACATTAAGGCAGTCTTGAAAATTCAACCTTATCCTCCAAGTCTAGACCCCAAAGTAAAGCTCTAAAACAGACGACATACTCCGATGTCAAGCTGACGGTGCCAAATTAGAAACCGAAACGAAAGATTGGTGCCACTTCTGTCAGAACACATTAAGTGCTCGATTTCTCTCATCTTCAAAATCCGCCTGAGAACAGAACTTTCCTCAGCTTGGATCAGTTAAGAATAGCAGCGCAAAACAAGAGAACTAAAAACACATCGCTTCCTGTACATGGGATGGTCAATGCAAGGACTCTGAGGATTTGTAAAAAGATTAAAAGGAAGAACAGAGGAAGGAAGAATTCTTTAGATTCTGCCTATAACAGGTACAGACCCCATGTTCCCAGCCATTTACATTTCATGATCCCTTTTTGATGTTATGGCTGAAACCTTTTCCCTGCCTGAATGTGTCAGATTCACTCAACATGGATTATCAAAGGTCCAGAGAAAAGTTGGAGCAGCACAGAAAAAAAAAAAAAAAAAATCAATTTGGATGTGAAAGGTTTGAAAACAAAATCAAAGTAAATTAAAGAAGAAGAAAAATTAATGCTTCACCCCTGAACTCATCAGAGATGTTTGGCACTTTATTGTACTGAGTCCAGACATGTTGAATCGACTGTGCATGAATCGACGGAAGCAGAAGGAGTGTCTGAAGTCACATTGAGAGGGTTCAGACGATGGCGTTGGTGCCCCGGAGGCCAACCCCGCGGGCAAACTGCTCCAGCAGGCCGGAGATGGCTCCAGAGGGGCTGGGCGCCGAGGACTTGAGGCCCACGGTGGAGCTGTAGGCCGCCAAAAAAACTTCCCGCACCGCCTCCAGACGGGTCTGACGATCAGAGGGGAAGGGACACCTGGGGAGGAGAGAGGAAGCAGAAGAAACAAGAGGGATCAAGGTAAGAGGACAGGAAGTAAAAGGCTAGGGAGGGAAATCCTACTTTAAACGTGCTGTGAAAACACTAAGGAAGGGAAGAAAAAAAGATCTGCCAAGAAATCAGAAACAAAAGAACAGAATGGCGCAGCCAGAGGCAGTTTGGATCAACCCCACTTGGGTCACAATGTACTCCTGAATTAACCATCACAGAGCTCCCACACTCGTCACACGCCACACGCCATCGCTCTGCTCCTTTCGTCCCAATAAAGACGAATGAAATGTTATAAAGAATAAAGAAATGTTTGCCTTCTCCAGCTGCATGTGATGCTGGCAGGACACACTCAGTCTGGCAGTCAGATCAAGCAGAAATTAAAATGTCCCCCCTGCTGGGAGCAGAGAGGAGGATGAGTCAGAGGAAGAACCCAGTGGAAGATCAATCTACCTTGATTCTCCTCGTCATCTATCGCTTGGCTGGGGGGGGGGGGGGGGTCAGAGCAGCGACAAAACAGTAGGCTCCGACAGGAAGCCATATCTCCTGAATGATGTCTTTTTATTTTCTGTTTTACATGAGCAAACATTTATTTTTCTTAAGCAGCACTGAGCGTGACGTTAAAGCGCCTTTGGCATTTTTGTGCTGCAGCATTTTGTTATTTAGAGGTTGTCATGCCGATGCCGCGCACATGCAAGCGTCATCAGTGCAACGCAAAACAAGAGACTGCTGATCAGTATGCATGCAATCATGATATAGTCGTTCTAATTTACACGTTTCTTCCGTTTCTGTTGTCAGCCACGAATATAAAAACAGTAATTTCCTCACGGTTCATTTGCTTGTTAACCAGGCAGTCATTCCCAAGCTGCCACGCTGCTGTTGGAATCATGACTGTATGATCGTGACATTGCCTGGCAACTGTGATTGGTTATAATGACATTTAAAGTGAGTAATCGCAGAAGATTAGTGGCAACAAAAAGGTCGTCTTCCTAAGTTCCCTGTCACACAGCCTCTGACTGTGACTGGGAAAGCTCAGGTTTCCCTGTGTTCCCTAAAATACCTGTCAGGTGTTTTTAAATGTAGCCACAAAGCCTCCGTTACCACATCTTAATGTGATGCAGACGTATTGTACACGTATTCAAAATGTTTGTAAAACCTGACAAATGGTTCTGCTGAGCAACAGGTTGCTTTAAATACTCTTCCAGTGGACATTAGGACCACAGAGACCACTGAGTGGATCCAGTGGACATCCAGCGTTAGGATGGGCTCCGTGAGGCTGTACATCAGCACTCAACACAAAGTAAAGCTGGTGCTAATGGGCATGGCACGAGGATTTCATCAGTATTGGACAACAGTTTGCTGCTGGTGATCCCAGATGAAAAGTCACTGAGATTCATCCTGAGATAACTATGTTATGATACAGCGCTATATAAATAAAATTTAACTGAATTGAATCCTCTGGAAAACATGTCTGCACCAATTTTCATGGCATAAACATCCAATATGTAGCGTAATATTGAATGGACCAGAGTGGCTTACCAACTGCCATTGCCATCCCAAGAGTTGCCTCTAGTTTAGTTGGCTAACCAAAAATAGAGCCATAATAACTTGCTACCATAAATGCCTAGTGACTGCTGTGAAAATAAATTTAATGATAACCTTCTCTTCTATAATAAAGCAAACCCATCATCCAGTGGCAGACTTTGCCAATTTGATCACAGCACTGACACTTGCACCATTCAGGGTGAGGTTATTTTCCTCAGTAAGAATAACGGACAATACTGCCTTAACAGAACCATCAGTAACATACGTGACTGAAACTAAGGATTTCTTTAACCGAGTTCCAACAAAAAGCCTGACAAGAGGGAACATGGTGGAGCGGTTATACAGTGTTACTTACATCCGTCCACTGGGTCCTTCATCCTGAAAACTGAAGGGCAGGGGGGAATCGTAGGCAGCAGCAACAGCAGATGGGGTGGAGGAGGCTGAGGCCAGAGGTGGAGGGAAGTGAGCGGGGTCATGGATGCTGCCACAACCCGAAACTATCTGCCAACTCCCATACTCTGTAGAGAGGGAGGAACCCGACCGAGCGTAGTCTGCTGCTAACCTGAGAGGCACGAATTAAAGAGTGTGTGAGACAGACAGACAGACAGAAATGACAGGATTCTACTTCTTTAATTTTGTCTTTATGTTATGTTTGGTGAATTAGACTACTGTTCAAACTTAGATTACTGGTACAGCGCTTTGGGAACCGTTTCGGTTGAAAAGCGCTATATAAGAAAGAGTCCATTTACCATTTACCATTTATGTCAGTTACCAAAGTAATCTCACAGGAGTCGTTGCATAACGAAATCTCTAAGGCTTGGCCAATAGGCTACAATAAGCAAATTAAGAAAAGATAGGCATAGATTTGTGGTTGCAAATTTCATTAGCTTAGCCACGCCAGAAATGGACGCGATACCTGCCAGCGAGTGTGAACCCTGCGTGGTTCTACTGATCGTAACACTCATATTTAAGCTGGCTTTAAATTATCCATCGCTAAAACCAAGTTGGGGGACATGTGGTTACGTACAGCCATAATACCTCGACTCTTTTTACGCTGTTTCCATCAGCCTTTTCCATCCTCCGTTTCTTGATATGCCAACATTTCCTGTTTATTTTCTTTTTTTTTTCTGGCGTTTCCAAATCACATATTGAATAACGAAAATGTAACTAGTGTTTATATAATACCAACTCTTCTAAATTGCAGTGGCCATAACATTTTCATTGTTTAAGCCAGCTACTGCACCCGGTTTTGGTGGACTATACAATATCGCCTGTCCAGTGACTTGTGTTCATGAATTGCTTCTTGATTAATAAATCCTAAAACTCAGAAATGAGTTAGCATCCTGGTACCCTCGTCTCGAGGTCAATGGGGTTTCTTGAATGGATTTATGGTTAGATCTAATAACTCCGATAACTCAAACCTTTCCAAAAAGCTTTTCTAGAAGATGTAAGTGTGCAAAATTACATTACAAGTTGGAAGCTTAGTGGTGGTGACGTTGAAGTCATGCGACCGTGGTGTTGTTGGTTTATAGCCTATTGTTAACTTTGTACTTCTGGCGATTGGATTTATGCTTCAAAAATCATAACAGTGGTGTTCCTTTGTAAAGACGATCCTGCTGAACAAAATGTGCAAATATCATAAACTTGTGTTTGCCACAGAGCTTGTTTTCTGCAATAATCCAGAATCCAATGGAAAAATTCCATTGGCATTTTCTCGAGGCGACCAGGGCAACGCTAACTTCAGGTTGGCCCACAACAATACACCATTCCTACAGCACTCTATTGCTATCATTACATAAAAACAAACTCTTTCGGCACCGAACCCAGCCTTTAATATTTTGGTAGCCTGGGGAGTGATCGTGTGAATATTTATCTTAAAAATCATTTGATTGGAGGAGAGCGCTCTTCTTTAACTACTAACGCTGCAACACGGAAGTACTGTAAAAGAAACACTACAGGTCGACCAATCCGTTGCTAAATGTAAATTTTTTCAAGTAACACTGAAGAGAGCGAGTGGCTGTTCAGAGGAACTTGTATTTTCTTCAGCCACTCTTAAAAAAACAAGCCAACAACCTTGCTAGCTAGTGTTAGCTGTTGTGTTCAGGGAATTATTGTGCCTCTACCTGACCTCCACCCACAGAAAGAGGTCATAATGTTTACTGCGAGAAATTATTCAGTGCGAGTGCTGAACACCAAAGGAAGAGCCTTTCTCATTGCTCATGCATGAGCTGCCGTTTGAGGCCACAGGCTCAGCTGATGTACAGACACAGTCGCCCTGCTTGTGAGTAAAATGAAGGTCCAGAGCTGAAGCCCTGTGCCTCTGGTGATCATCCATAATTGACATTACTGAAGTTAAGTGTGTGCATAAAAATAAGACTTCGCGCAAACTTGGGACTGACTGACGGCACTGTACCAGCTCACTCACCTTCTCCCGGGGACGGCCAATGGGCTGCTGCCAGCGCGTGTGGCGGCTAGTTCCGATTGGTTGGAAGAGGACGAGCTGGAAGACCGGGCCTCGTTGAGCGGATGGTAGAGGTGCTCGTCCAGAGGGTTCGGTTTATTCCAAACAACCATCTGAGGAGAGGAGGCGGTGGCTTTTCTCCTGAGGAGAGAAAGAATACATCAACATCCACAGAGGAGGAGGACCGTCGTCAGCCACATTCTGGTCCTAAAGGCCTGTTAAGACAGACATGTTTTACTGGGCTCATTTTGCCAAATGAAAAATAAATGTAATCTGGCAACACCCTATGTTGAAAAGTCAAGTTCACGCAAACCACAAGCGCACGTTCCTGCTTGATCTTGCAATGCAAAGAGTGTATTTCCACTAACGCGTACTTGCAGACTACTTCCCTTTGTACAGAAGGCAAATACCAAAGTACAGTAAACAATTATACTTTTACCCCATAAACCTTAAGCACTGAGTATTTACAGACTGTATCTGATTGCTGTTAAAAGACATTTGGACAGTTTATGTGGGACGTAGTTTAATTGGACTGGAGTTGAATTTGCTCCCTGTACAAATGTGCACGACTACCTCCCGGTTTTGTTCATTTTCCTTTGTTTCTGATGTGGATTTCCACTGTCAACACCCTTTTAACATCACGGTCGAATGCCTTGTGGGTTGATCCAGCTCAAAGTCCACCAGAGAGCCCTCAAGCACTGTCACAGTGTGACAGCCCTGAACCCTCACACCAAATCCTGTGAGGTGCCATTTTTGACCTCAACAACTCAAATTTAAACATACCGACTTTAAACATTTGACAATACAAATGATATACCTCTATGAAAAGGCGCGTCTTTCAACTTTCCAAAACATTACAATTAAAAAATATTTGAAAAGAAATTAATCCCTGAAGCTGTGTGCGTGTGTGCTACTGACCAGCTGGAGGCCTGGAGTTGGCTGGAGAACAGGTCCACAGTGTCGTGCGTGAGGCCGGAGGCGCCGCCTGCCTCCTCAGTGATGAGGGAAAACTCGCTGCTCAGACTGGTCACACTGCCGCGATCTTTCAACTCTGAAACCAAACACCCAGCAGGGCTGTTATTTCAGGTTCCTAACTGCATAGACCTTCTCCATGGCAGACATTTGGATGAATCGTAGCAGGAAAGGCGCAGGTGTACAGTCTAGAGAGCTGAAGTGAAACTTCGACTAACGGGTTCTGATCCAGAAGTAAGAAAATCTCATTCAAAATCCTGCTAATAACTAAAAACCCAGCCTTGGAGCAGAGCCTTTCAGTACATATGTATAGAGGAGGACGCTAGCTTTTTGTTAACATTTCTGTTTTTAGCTGCCTATAATGAACACCATTTCCAATAAGCCCTTTCATGTCTGTGATAAGAGGAGGACAGAGAGGAGATTATGCTGTAGATGTTTTGAGACTGCAGAGAAAAATGTCTTTTGATGGTGGTTAAAGTCACCTCCTTTAGCTGCTGTTGCAGTGCTGCAGAACATGCTTCATTTCTTCAGAAACATGGAAAAAAAAAAATGCTGAATGAGATTGCATCTAGTGACAAAAGCTAGTGGAGCAGAGGGTACACAGGATGTGACGTCACGATTAATGACATTAATGATGGCTAAGAAAGGCATAGAAGTTCATTTCAAAGTTCTACATAAAATCTATCCAGTGAATTCTATAATTTCCAGATATGGGAATGTTGATAGCTCATAAGAATATTTTGGTCCGATTTCAACACCACTAATGTTACTCACTGTTTTACTCTGAAAGGTTTAATTTGTTATTATGCCAATATGAGGGACACGTCTCTAAACTATGTTTTGTTTTGTTAAATTGGGAACATTCTTCATTCGTAAAAAAATTTTTTTTTTGGTTCACAACCATCTTTCCTTTTTTGTGTTGATTGACCAACTCTATGCTCAACTCTCTTGCTCTTACAATCAATTAAAAAAGCAACAGGTTATTTTTATTTACTTAAATATTTTTTATTTTATTTTTCAAATTTCTGTTGAATAAAGCTATATAAAACTGAAAAAAGTACTTTAACTTACTTAACAACATAAACGATGGCTGCCTTCCACTTAGGAGGTCCTGGCATTGTTGGTCTAGATCTAGATTTCGCACTCCTGTGCAGTGTTAGAAGACTTTACTGGCATATTTTAAACATTGTTGAGCAGCTTTCTTCGTGCTTTACCTCCTCTAGCTGTGCCAGAAGTGTCTGTAAAATAAAAAACCTCAGCAACATAAAATAAATCTATTAAATAGATTTTTAAAATGGTTTCACTATTCAACATAACAGTAAGATAAACCACGATCAAAGAGTCGCCTTGGCACTACTCTGACAATAATGTGGAAGCACATTGAATACTGAAGAGTCCTCTATCATTATAGCAAAAACTTGGTACAGAAATGAACCTATTACAGCTGTGAAGTAGATCAACTGACATAAAGCAGTACACTGATGCGAATGCAAGACTCTACTGAAAGTTAAATGTCTGCAGACAAAGGTTTGTGATGCAAGATGTTTTGGATTCAAGCCTTGTGATCGAACAAAGAGTTGAAAGCGCAGTGTTATCACCAAGAGTCTCATTGCTTCGTCTCTACGTCTTGTTTGTGCTCGCAGCCCTCAGAACCTTTGTTATTCCTCGTTGCATCAGTTCAGAGGCAAGAAGCAGGAGCTCCGGAAGCAGGAGCTCCCAGCGCTGCTACACTACGTCACTGATAACAGTCTGAGATAAAACATAGTGACACACACTTTTCCTTTAGCAAGTTTGTGACTTTTGTATTTTCGAGATTAAGTGAAAAATGCCCTTTTAGATCACATCTCTGGTCATATTGTGCACACATTTGATAACATTTGCTAAACATACACAAAATCTATTTCTTTGTATTCTTATTTCAAAATCCAATCATGTTTTCTTCCTGTAAAAGCTTGGACCAACCAATAACTTCATGACATGCCCCCAGTCAATCGATCACTCTTCAACTTTTAGCAGCACAGAGCTAAAACTCATCAGTTAGCTAGTTAACAACAGCATGGTGCGTCGGTGTGTCACGCCCACTTTGTAACGTTCCAAGCATTATGTCCCGCCCGCCTGTCCTGTTTCACTCAGAAACACGTCACGGTACGGAAGCTTGATACTCTCAAAATGCCACTTTCTCTAAGAAATGTATGGCGCTCAAAAGGAAAACCTGGGAAATATTCTAAATGTTACATTTAAAGTTCCATCAAGCATCCTAATTTACTGTTGTACATTCAAATTCACTGAATGTTGAGAATAAACAAAATGAGATCTACCTTAAGGCCTGCATTTAGGACATGTTTATATGCATCTACACCCTTGTGATTTTTTGTATTAACTATACATTAGCTATTTAAAAATCAATGCAGCATTACAAAATAGCCCTTTGCAATGAAGTACATGCCCGAAGAAAAAAAAAAAAAACCTTTTGAAACCTTAAAAAGCTGTTTCAAAAGTTGAGATGTGGTTAATGGTTTTTTCTCTGTTGCTAATTAGAAAAGTGGAGTTAGAAGAGGTTTCTTGACTGAAACAAATCTTTTTATATCAAATTGTAATTAAAGCAACTTGTTAGTATCTGACAATGCCAGCTTTAACAACTAGAAACCCCAGATGAAATTTTGCTTTCTGTACAGTGACAACAACAGGTAGTTGGTGAACAATAGTGCTAGCACTACTCTTAATTAAGCATAATAATAATAATAATAATAATAATATTGAGCTAAATAAAGTTCATTTGTGTGTTTAAATGAGCTGCATCCATCAATGGTGCCGACTTACGTAACTGGCAGAGGTCTTCCACAGTGAAATCACTGTCTTTGAGGTGGGAGTTCTTCCTTCTGAAAATAAACAGAAATGATAATGAAACAACATCAGAAAGTGGAAGGTTCAGTCAAAATGTATTTACTGCTTACAGTTATTTACTGTCTGAGTGATACTGTAAGCATTTGGCAACAAATAACTACAGCCAACTATAGCCTTACAATACATGTTTTGTGCCAAAGGAAAAGCTTCACAAGGCAGGAAAGAAGGAACGAAAGAAATAACATAACAAAACATAAACGGAAGAAGAACACACCTCTGTTTCTTAACCGCAGAGAACTTCTCTGAGACAATGTGCTTCAAAAAATTGAAGCAAAAAAAGAAAATCTGAGGGAGAAAAACAAACATTTTGATCAGAGGGCAAACACGGCAATCAAACATAAATCACTTCTTGATCAAGACAACAGACCCAGTGGGTGTCCGGATACATACGGCCCTTCCACATGAAACAGCCGTAGGTGAAGAGAGCAACACACTACAGCCAGCTGTTACCGTAGCTACAGAAAATGAGATGAATGTGCCTAAAAAGGAACACGTTCCATGACTGAGGCCAATACCATTATCAATATTTAAGACAATGATATATTGATTTTCATAAGTGTACATAAACACACAACCCCCTAAATATATTTTTTTAACAACTGCGACCATGAAACGCATCAGCGGGACATTTTACTTTTGGAGAAGAAAAAATAAAAACTTTGTGGCAAATGGCGTCATATCGGATTTCTGTACTGAAACGTCTTGTTCCTTGTAGGCCGACATGTGATCCAAGCCTGAGAGAGAGTACCTGCGATTTAAATTTAAACCAAGCTATATTATCAGCATCATGTTTTTATTCATTAACAGCACTAAGCAAACAAGACATGGCACATTGTGAAGCACAGAACACACAGCTAGTAGTTTTATTTAGTGTTAGTCTCAGTCCTGTGTCAAACATCCTTGTCAGTTTTTAATGAGTCAACCTCTCTTTTTCGGTCGACTTTTAGTTGACTAAAAGTCTGCGCATTTTATAGCCAGGGAACCAGACGAACCTGCGACCTCATGTTTTATTTGCTCTAGCAGATGCATCTGGTCCCCCTCCCATTCACACAGATTTCCAGCAATCACAACCGTTTATCTAACATATGGCGGGTTTGATGCGACGACTGAACAGGGCATGACAACCAAGAGGAGTGCCGCTGATGTGGAACGTTCCGAGTCCACTATCGCGTCAGTATTAAAAAGGAACTGGGTGGAATATTTTCTCTAAAAGAAAACCAAACAACTGCACTTAAAGCTCTTGTTGATGAGAAAGATGAGTTTGCCGCACTTCCGAAAGGATTTGCTCAGCGCTACGCAGCACGTTTTGTTGTTCTGATTGGTTGTAGGTCTATTCAACTGCATCCAGAGGCATGTCAGTCTGCGTCTGGTGATAACTTGGTCTGAAGATGTCGAGATAGACATTTACTATTTTAGTATAGTTTTTAGTCAATGAAAACATTTGCCTTTTTAGTCATCAGATTAGATTGAACATTGCTCAGTCTATTCTAGCTGAAACCAATTATGTTTGGTCAGATTTGATCTTACTATCTTATGAAAAACAGGTTGAATGATTAAGAATACAGCTTTGCAGAAAGAGTCTGGTGGTCGAGTGGTTTGCTTCATCCCTTTAAAGAATACATACATGTTCTGATTTGCATATTTATTTTGAACCAACACGATTCAAGACCTGGCCTTGGGCCAAATACTCTCTCTAAAACTATTAAATATCACCTTGTTTCTTTCTCCCAAGCTTTGTTGTTGTCACTGTTAACATTAACTGGCTTTCTTTCTGTAAAATAGTTGATGTAAGATTCTTCAAGTCCTCCTGACTGCTCATTGTGTGCTGCCAGTGTAGTCCGGATACAGCATGCACAGCACAGGACACGAAACTGCAGCATTGCAGCAATTTGTCTCCTCATTTTATGGTCAACAAATTAAAAGATTTTGGCATCTTCATCAGCAGATAAACTTACCTCCTCCCCTTTGGAGAGTCGATCTGGCAGCATGTGACTGGAAATAGACACAGAAAAATGTACTGCGTTACATACCAGTTGCCACTTATTTACGTAAAAATAAAAACTCAAAATCCGATGTTGACGATAACATTTTTGATATTAATACAAAATTGAATGAGTGCAAGTATTAGTGAAAACTTTATTGTTTCTAGATATAACTAGGGCTCAGCGAGAAGAGGGTTTTTTGGAACTGGACCTTTAACTCGGCCGATCAAACCTCAAGTCAAGGACTTCACTGGGAATCATTATAAAACCATCATTTGCTTTTTATTTTTTCCCTTTAACATATCAAGACTATTTAAAAATGAATTGCTCAGAAAGTGCACGAGCACTGGTCTACTCTACTCTCAAGAATGATTTTGTCAGTGATTATAGGTAATTTTGGTGCTGCTGGCAAAAATCAATGGACTACTCTGCAAATAACCTGGAGTCCAAATATGATTCAGTCGTGACTGATGAGGTGACACGCACACTGCTTGGCCAATGTCCTGCTGATGTATAATTACACGGGCTAGCTGGCAGTGAAGGGGCTTTTTACGAGACGGCCTCCGATGAGCTCAAATTGGAGAGATTGTGCTGGTAATTATGAAAGGAGAACCCCTAGAGGGAGAGAGAGTGTGTGTGTGCGTGACAGAGAGCGAAAATGTGGAGAGTGGGAGGATAAAAGACGTGGTCAAGAGAAAAGCCAGAGCCGTACTAATGGCCTCATGTCGTCCTGGTCTCCCTCTCCCACTGCTCCCTGCGGTTCATTAACAAGTCACTTTTCAATTATGCGTCGCAGACAAACACGGTGCTTCTCAGGCCAGTTGTCACCGCAAAGTTGCAAATGCACCTCTAAAGTATTTATGCCGACTAATTATGGCCCAGTTTAGTTATGAAATTATGATGTGATGATGTAACAGGGCTGGGCGATAAAACGGTCTCGATACAGGACCGTGATAAAATTGCTATCTTCCAAAGCTGAGAAAACAGTCTGCAAAATCTGCTGTCGGTGCCAATCAAGACAGGAAATGAAACAGATCTTTTCTATCTCATGGAAAGGATAGCATGCCAGGGCAGGCAAGCAAAGAGTTAAATGCTTACGTTATGTTACTCTATTTTTTATGTTAATAAACTACATTCTGAAGTTTAACTAACCCTCTGGATTCTTCCAGCTTCAGTCATTATCATGGCACTCTTCAAACTGGCAGCATTATCAAATGGGATTTCGTGATAAATGATTTGATCAATATAGAATAAATGATGGTGATCAAATTTTCTGCCACGTCGCCCTGCCCTACGATGTAAATGATTACGCTTACCCGAAGAGGAACCAGTCGTAAGCAATAGACAGATACAGGATCTCGGCCGGCTCCAGGCTGGCATGCACCGCACCGTCCTGTGAAAGATATATGACAAGAGCAAGTCAAACATCTCAAACATCCCCCGTGTTAAATAAAACACCATGGGCCAATCATCCACAAGATGTCACGCACAACCAACCAAACTGGATTTCTGATTCTGTTTGGAAGGCACTCCACATGTGTGATCTGTGGTTTCATGAGAAGCTTCTGATACGAACCACGTTTTGAGAAAAGAAAAAAACAAGATTACATATTTATAACATAAGGGTTCTATTTTTAATAAAAGGCAGCCAATACAGAAGAGACTAATTAGAGAGCGTGTTTGAAATGGTATACTAGTTTTGTGTGGAGAGGTACGAATGAGGAAGGGTGCTGGGGCCGAAGCAGATGGGATTCAGTGTGGGATTACCCAAGTCACTAATGAATGTTGGAGGGGCCAAATGAGCTGCTGGGTGACTGAGTATCATGTCGAGAGACACCGGGGGGGGGGAAGTAAAGACGATTAAAAGAAAAGAGAAGAAAAAGTAATAACGTACTGCCCACAGAGAGAGCCTGAGGAGGGACACAAACAGGGGCGTCCTGTCCCAGCCTGATATGCAGTGCACCAGGAGGCCACTCTCATCTGAAACGACACACAACGTCAAGGCCAACAGCAACGCTGTCAAGTGTAGGATCATAAGTGCATTATGAATGGAGTACAGAAACAGAGCAGGCCTTGTGTAATATGCACCTTAACTAAAATAGAAATCCCTAAAACAGATCAGAGTAATTAGATTATATAATTGTGAATGATTCAACTGGGGAGACAGCAGTTTAAGAGTGTGCATGACAACAAACATCTTCAGAGTGAGTAAACTATAATCATCCTTCAGCCATCATCCTTTCATACAGTACCAGGACTATGAAAAGTCAATTTTCAGGGAAAAAGGTATTAGTTTACAGAATGCATTCAAATATTCTTAAAAAGAAATGAGCATCAATTTTAAACTATATGTATTTATTAGGTATTAGTTTGATTCACAAACACAGAGATGGGTAAACTCCAATTAACCGAACTACAAAAAACTGAGACATTAATAATTATAATAATAATAATAAACTTTATTTATATAGCACCTTATATTAGTCACCTTAACAGATGCATTCAGTCATTTATTTTTTTAACACTGACATATTATGACCTCATAAGGTGGCTATGGTGAATGCTTGCAAATTGCCGTTAAGGAGCAATAGTAGCCGTGTTACCCTGGTCGAGTTCATTTTAAGCGAGCCCTTGAAATGTCGCAAAAAAGAAAAGCGAATTAGGCAGCGTTTCCATCAACTGGTTTGGAGCGAATAAACTCGGCTCGTTGCAAAGCGTAGTTTGGCCAGACGGTGGTGGTATAGGCTACGCTTTACGCATCGATGTAATCAATCGTCCCCTGTAAACAGTAGAAGAAGTTGAGGTTGTAAACCGGAAAAAACACACGTGGCCTGGGCCATCTAACTGATCTAGTAGAGAACAACGGACAGAGCTTCTCAGGTGTCGGCCGTGTTTCATGCTGTCCAGAGACAAAGACAAATGAAGACAGGTTCAGCAGAATTGTGAGTTAAATTTTCATTACGTCCGAAACTTATTTGGAAAAAGTGTTTCCATATTTTTCGACAAATGCAAACACCCTTTTTTTGCGTAATTGAGGAAGTACGGAAACGCAACTTGTCATTGGAGTCTTGTTTGTGTTCATTTGTTGAGCTGTTGCCATCATGTGTCACTGTGATGGGCTCAGCTGTTTCAGAGCGATGAGACCAGAGGCCTGCACTACGAAGCAATTCCAACATACCCAGGATATCTGTTCATTATTAGGCTTCACTGAGCTGAACAACCGCAATAAGGCAACCACCACCGCCTGAGTGATTAATCAACTCAGTAAATCAGTAAAGAGCAAACTATGATATTAGAGAAACACAAAAGTTATCATCCAGGCTGAAAGCAGCACAGCTACAGCTGCTGAATACAGGAGACAGCTGTAACAAATGAATGTAATGTAACAGTAAATGAAGAGCTGATGAGAGGAGATCCGACTATAACCTGCTGACATTTGTGTTTTTTAATTAATGTGTTGCTTAGATGTGTTCTTATAGCAGGTACATGACAATTTTAGGCTGATTCTTTCCAGCGGTGTAAAACAGACTAAAAAATAAATATAAAAACATAATTCAAAGTGGTCAGTAGGCTTACTTTCATTTCTCATAAGTACAACTAGTGCAAGTATTTAGTCTCTGTTGGAGGATGATACGAGATGCAAAAGCACAATGACATGACTTCGACTTTGACACAGATAAATAAGTCGTGGGAATCTGGATGTCTCATTAAAAAAAAAAAAAAGTTCCTCTTGCGCTCCACAGGATTTTCTATTGGTGATACCATTTTCCAAGATAACTGATTGGTCAGTAGGCGGAGCTTTTATACGCATTGACCTGGTATCTCAAACATAACCTGCTCTGGAGCACACGCTCACATTGAGAAGCTGGAACTAGTAAACTTTCAGTGGAACTACCAAGTTAAATAAACACTGATTATACTTTTTGATTGATGAATTATGACAAGTTACATTTCCTCTGTATCATTTGAGGTTTTGACTATTGATGAGCTCGAAGCTCCGTCATTACATTAACATTTAATGTTTGCTTAAATAATCAATTAAAGAAAATGTCAAGCAAATCGTCGCACCTCTTTCCCATATTCCAGTTTGAACCAAAGTCACAACCCTAAACCAACATTAAAACCTTATCGGATCCCACTCACACAAACACAAGCACCTACCATCACTGTTGATGATGTGGAGCAGCAGCTTCAGGTAGTTCTGGGTCTGTTCCACCAGGTCCCACGACTGCACCACACACACAGTTGGTACAACAGAGAAATGACAGCAGTGGTTTGCACAGTGAGGTTTTACACCAGACAATGATCCCCTTACATTTCCCCTACAAGTCAGAAAGATCATCTTACACCACACTGTCTGGAAGTAGCATTTTCTGCATCAGCTTGTTCCAAATTCAAACCCAAATCTCTATGGGGGGTTTTTAAAATGGTCGTACAATCATTTTATATACATCTCTCCACTGTCAGCCTCACATATGCAATAGTTTTGGAATCTGAAGTAAAGTTACTGCATGTGGGTTTGGCTGCACAGTGAGTCAGCGAGGTTGCAACCACACTCTATTACTGTAACCAACTATTACTGTATGTGCGTGCAGTTCAAGTGGTTATGAATCATGAGCAAAGCACTTTGCAGGATGGACAACAGATGGCACTGGCACACCACAAACAGCACAGAGAACACCGGGGCCACAGCTGGTGGAGTGTGTACAGCTGAACACAACAGAGTGAAGAGAAGAGGTAACCTGGTATTGAGTCCAGTCAATGTTCAAGTTTTGAGTAAAGCACACAGGGATTGTCAAAGGAGCATCCACATAGTCCTGTCGGTGGAGACACAGGGACACCAGATTAATACAGCAGAGCCAACTTACTGTATATACTCACAGACGGAACAGACTCTATACCTGATTCCAGTTGAACACCAGACCTTCTGCTGTGTAGTCCATGTCCTTGTAGTCCTTAAAAAACTCACACCCTAAAAAGAAAAATAGACAAGAACATACCTATTCAACACACTTGGTCAAGATAATAGCTGAAGACGCAGAATGTGGCAAGTAATGAACACGTCATCGGTTGTCACGTGTTTAAAATCAAACTTCTATCCCCACAATGACAGACATTAGCCGTGTTTACATGGACCCTAATAATAGGAATAATAGACCAATCAGAATAAAAAAGCCTCATGTAACTACCTCAGTTGGAAGAGACTGACCGGATCCCATCAGTAGGAATCGGGTTGAGAGCGGCGGTGTAAACATTTGATAATCCGTTCAATAGGTAAATATTAGCGCCTAATAACCATGTAAACGCTTAATCCGATTGTTTCTCTGTGATTGGAATAAATAGACTCTTTCTGCGCATTTTTGCCCCATGTTGGGGGAACATTAGGTGACGTGACATAAATGCTTTGGGACATGTAAACGCACATCTTATCGGATCGCTTTATTTAACATCCATGTAAAGAGTTAAAGACATGATGCACACTTAAAAGTGTTTTATGGGCCATAAACTAAATTATATGACTGTACTGTGGTAAAATACATCAGTGCTGGTGTTGATATTGATATTTCTTACCAGATGTATGAAAATCAGCATTTCGTGGGTTTAAAATGGCTCAATACAACAGCTACTGTTTTAAAAGTCAGCCCTGAACCTGCAAGGCCGACGCCGAGTGAACCGGTTGGGACCTGTCTACGTCATGAAAGTCACGTGTCAAGTCAGCCTCCCTCACGTCTTCTGCCCCACACATGACGTAGCTACGAGGCCGCTACGAGAGGGTTCTAGAAGAATCTCAGGGTGGCGTTGCACTTTAAGTTGGAATCTTTAACCAGGATGATTTCAGACAGGAAGTGATGTAACCGCCGTTGGTGATTAGAAATGTTGAGAATGACTCCAGACGTTCAATTACAGTTGAAGTTGTAGAGTTCAACTACAGCTGTTCTTTTTGGGGATGGATTATATTTATTATATGATATGATATAGTATATAGTATGGTGGGCAAACTGCTATATGTATTTATATCCGGTTTCGTGTCATTCAAGATTGTGTCATGTCAGATATGACTGTTGGTTTATTATAATAATAAAAAAAAAAACATTTTGACACGGGAACTTTCTTGTAAGTGGTAATCTGAATGGTTATTTTGTAATGGACATGAATGTAGCTGCTACACTGGCATCACTGCACAGCCCAACGATGTTCCTAAAGGCTCAGTCTGGCAAGGAGCGGCGTGTACAGCCTGCCCAATACCGACTGTTGGAGGCAGATTCCAATATAGATATTAGAAATCTGATAATGATATATCGGCTGGTTTTTGTCATAAATGCAAAAACAAACAAATGGACAACTTTTATAATAAGGGTTTGTTAAGTTTCTGTTTTTAAAGAAATGACCGAGATAGATAGTGAGGAGTGTAGTAAACTTGTCAGTGCTCTCCGGTGGACTATCTGAACAAGTGTGACAATATTTCTTTATTACCTCATACAGATCTTTGGCGTTTCTGTAGCGCAGTCTCTTGTTACTTATCAATATCTGCTAATCTTACTCTCAGGAAGTAGGCTGTGGGTATAAGGCTGCTATTGCCCAACGTTTTAAGTCAGAATTCTCCTCCAATTCTGATTTCTGTGTCCGTCGACACTGCAAGGGCACATGTTGCTGCATCCTGGGCTTTGCACCGCCCAATTGCGATTGGTTTAAAGAAGTACAAACAAGCCAGAGCGTGTTTCCCCTTGTACCAGAATGATAATGGGTTCAGCCAGACCTTTCCCCAGCACTGGCACAGTGCTAAAACAAAGTGTGGAGATACGGTCTATGAAATAAGCTAATATCTGTTGATAAACCGTAGCGGCCCGAGCAATTTATGTATCAAGCTTTAGAGGAGCCACGGAAACACTTACCTGGGTAAGGCACGGAGAGCAAGGTGAAGTCTGCATAGCGTTGGGCCTTGTCTGCCTTCTCGGAGGATGTCACACTGCAGACACACACAGAAAGAGCCAGATGAGCTACATTGTGAGCATTCATGGGCACGTACTATATTTTAAAACACAATACGGGCCATTTAATTGGCCAAAATGGCTCATCACAGCTAGAGCAGTATCAGTATATATTTTGCCACATAATGCAAAAAGACACTGCTGGCAGTGGGACTTTATCTATTTTGTGAAACACTTTCTACAACCCACTCTTATCTGTTCTGTGTTCTTATAATTCAGCAATATTGATGTTATTTTGAGAAACGCACAACTTTAAACTGCTGTTTAGCCCACTTCTCGTTTCCTTCCTTTCTAACATTAACATTATTCCATGTCATCCCTTACATACTTCCTTAACTTGTCCTGGCATGTTACTTGCTTTTCTGGTCATTCCCTGCGCATTTTCACATCTGTAGTTAAATATAGTCCCACAGAAGCGCCAGTACCATTTGTTCCACATGTAAACTAACAGCCGCTACAGTGGATTAGACCCATGATTACCAAGCTGTATACACCGATCAGCCATAACATAGTGACAGCATGGCACCCTGAGTGTCCCCATATGCAACAAACTGTGATGCTCTGAGTGTTCTGACACCTTTCTACCAGAACCAGCATCACTGTTTCAGCAGTTTGAGCTACAGAAGCTCTTCTGTTGGATCAGACCACACGGACCAGCCTTCAATGAGCCTTGGCCATCCATGACCCTGTCTCCTGTTCAGCGGTTCTCCTTCCTTGGACCACTTCTGGTAGGTGCTGCCCCCTGCAGACCAGGAACAGCCCACAAGAGCTGCAGTGCTGGAGATGCTCTGACCCAGTCGTATGGCCATCACAGTTTGGTTCCTTGTCATAGTCGCTCACATCCTTCCGCTGCACATTTTTCCTGCTTCAACGCATCAACTTGGAGACAAAATGTTCACCTGCTGTCTCATATATCCCCCCACTGACAGCTGCCATGGTAACCAGATAATCAGTGTCCTTCACCTGTCAGTGTCCACAGAGTGACGGCTGATCGCTGTATACTATTCTGCTTAATCAGTACTTTTGGTACTGATGCTGATACTTTGAATGCATGACTTTTAGTATTTTTACACTATAGTATTAATACTTTTACTAAGTAAAAGATCTGAGTGCTTATTGCACCGCTGTTCAGTTCAGTACACTGTGATATTGAGATGACGACTGCTGTAGAACAGGGATGAATGTCTGCCTGTTTAAATGTTATTCATATTAATTTTGTTTGTGATTATTAATTATTTTGTATTTTCCACCCAAATATTCATCCAGCATATGTTTGACTCTTCTTCTCCACCAACATTGAACAGGTTCATTTACACCAAAAATAAATCGGATCAGAACCTAAAAAGCTGGTTCCCAGATGGAACCAAAAAAACTGCAGGTTTTCCTCGACCTGAAGTGCGAACTGTGACATCATCAGTGGGCGTGTCCTATTCTCCAGCTGGGAAAGAGAGGATGAGAAGGCAGCAGTGGTCTCTATGGTAACAGTCTTCTAAGTCACTTGGTCCAAAAACAAATATGTGTAATAACATAACAAAATCTCCCAGGTCATCAATGAGAGCCGCCATCTTGCTGTTTACTTCCTGTGTGCATTGCGCTCCGTTGATGACGAATCCTTGACTACAATGGTTCCACTCCAAACTGGTGGGAACACGGCCCGGTTCATCTGGGTGAGGTCTGGTGCAGGAAGTATTCAGGTCCTTTACTTCAGTAAAACTAGCAATAAATTGAAAATACTAATACTGTAGCTAAAGCATCTGCAGTAAAAGTACTCGAGTACTCTCAGCTCCATGTAAAATATCTGCAGTAACAGTACTCATACTAACGTACTGTTGGGCCATTAATCTTTAACAAAGCATAACATTAAAATGGATCAGATGTTTAGTTTGTAAAATCTGTAAAGTAAAATGTTTAATTCTCATAAGGTGTGTTTGTTCACTTCGACATCGTTCATCTGAGCTTTTAAAACCTTAAAAATTGATTTTCTTTGGTGTTTCATTCAGTCACAGATTGACAGGGTTCTTATTTCCTGATGCAGTGGGATCTGCAGGGAGCTGTACTGACTGCTGTCTGCTCTGTAGAGGGCGCTGTGGCCTCAGGAGAACACAGACATGTTGAGGGTCGCCCTGCTGTTTGTTCACTGCTGCAGGAAGGGGGGGGGGGGGGGGCTAGCACTGCAATGCAGAACATCAAATGAGGAGGAGGGAGCTGCTGGCTCTGCAGACAGCAGGTCTTCTATGGGGGGGGGGTCAGGGATTCCCTGTTGGTTTGGAAAACATCCAGAAGCAGCGACACCAGTTCAGCTCAGAGACCCAGTCAGATTTATATCTAAGAATCAAAACTGTCAATACAAATCCCCCCCCACCGCACGGTATCTATTTATGTATTTGTCTTTATTAAAGCAGACAGACAGGTTGTGTTTGAGTCAGGTGCAGATTTGTAGCTGTTATTGTCTGTCTGTCTGTGTGTCTGTGTGTCTGTCTGTCTGTCTGTCTGTCTGTGTGTCTGTGTGTCTGTCTGTGTGTGATAGAAAGTATAGGAAATAAAATGATGTCACAGATTTATCTATAAATAATCTTCTTCTTCTTCTTCACTGCCTTGTGGCCTGTCAAGGTGCTTTGTGTGTTACTGCCCCCTGTTGATCAGTGGAACAGCATGACGTTGGCGTCTTCGTGCGGAGGCCCACTCGTAAATAAAGAGCTCCACAGCTGCTGGCGGTCAAAAGCTCCAGAGGACCTTTAAGTGAAAGGATCCCAGCACTTCTTCCACAACTCATAGTGAGCAACCACCACCGTCATGGTGTTTCTATACGACTCAGATACATGAGGCAGAACATTATACCCTCCTCATATTTTGTATAGAAATAATATGTTAAGTAACATTACGATCTTGCGGTCGTGCGAGTGATTGATCTCTCTTAGTTAAAGGTGGAAGTAACTGCAAATACTTCCTGTCTCCTGTGTTGGTTTAATCTCATCCAGCAGCTTTTTTGCTGGTAGCTTCAGTCACCTACACTTTAAAAAAAATGGTCAGAAAACACTGTAAGTCACCGACAACCTGTTTGGAGGCACAGCAGCGTGAAACTTTCATTTCTTGTTGCTATAAAACCAGAATGATTTGATGTCGAAATGAGAATATTCTTCTGTAACAGACGTTAAATTAACGAACAGAAGAACAAATGAAAATACAAAAAGTACAAAGTATAAAATAATTTATTGTTGACATTTGATGTGATTTTCTTTTAGAAATACTCTTCATTCCTGACAATAAGTGACGAACAGAAATAAGAATATAGACGTTTTCTCTCCAGCATTTCCTCCAAGGTGTGAATTTCCAAACATAGTACGTGATATTGATAAAGACGTCGTACCATTTTTAACATCGAGGTGGCCTTCATGCACAGACGGTGGTCATTACATACATGCGACCGACAACAGAAACGTACTAAAGTCCTCCGACATATTTAAGCATCAAGGCGAAGTCAGCTCAGCTTCAGTCCTTCCTTAAAATCAAAAACAGCAGCGTCATGCAGAGACGACAGGCGACCAAAGTGCATCAGCGTGGATACCGACAAAGTACCACAAACAGCAACCAGGCTCTCAGTACAAATATACATGGCAATAATTGCATATTCTTAGGCTACATTATAAACACGACAAGACAAGACAAATCATCATCATCAACATCTCAGATTATCTTCGTTCTTCTCAGGTGACGGCCATTTTGAATGGCGGGCTGCACAGAATGTGTCATGATGCTCCAGACGTTTGACGCTTTCGGCAGATTCCACAGTGTTTGTAGACGAGGTTACTTTTAGCCTGTTATCGTGTTTTCAGATGAAACGTAACGGCTTTTAATATTATAAAACAGGATATATTCTATGTCATCAATCTGTTTCGCCTTAAATCTGCACTTACAATGTTGTCGGGGAGAGTTCGGAGTCGAGGTTGGCCATTCTGCAGCGTCCACGCAGAAACCTCGCGGCCACAGGAAGGTGGTGCACGTTACATCACATGGAGCTCTGAACTACACGGACACCTGACGTATCATCTTCGCTTCAGTGTGTTCAGGTCCACAAGATGCAGCGCCAAGAAAACACTGGTTGTATTGAAGTGAATTGGAAAACCTCAGCTTAATTTAAGTCCAGCTCTCAGGAGATAACGTCCCTTCTTCTGACGTCAGTCTGGGTGCAGCTTTTCTGATTGAATTAAGGAGATATATTTTAGGGTTTACGTCTGTTTGGGGGGTGTTTTTACCCTGATTGACAGGAGGCTCAGCCTGTCACACTCTGCTGCCCATCTCGTCTCAGCCTCCAGTAGCTGACAGAGATCCAACAATGTGGCTTTACCATTCGTCACCATCTCTCAGCTGCTGGAGGCTGAGACGAGATGGGCAGCAGAGTGGTAAAGCCAAACTGCAGGTTTCACGTTCCTTTGGAAACCTGGGAGAGAGACCTTAGAGACACACAGACTATAGAATCGTTCGTACAGACTGTGGCGTCGTGCGGGCGTCACAGTAGATGTTGTGGTGCTCAAGGTGAAGCTCAGCCAGCGAGAAGGAAGTCACAGAGCAGCAGGGTGGAAAACTGTGAAGCTAAACGTGGAAAACCATCATGTTTCTCAGAGAAAACTAGTTCGACCGTAACATCTGTGCCGATTAAAGAAATCCACCCCACTCCCCCCAAAAAAGAAATCACTTGACTTCCTGCAATTTCAAGCTGCCTGTCAAAATAAAACCTACACATACTGTAAGTCCTTCCTCAGCAAAGGAAAAGTAAGTCATGAAAGAACTGCAGACCGGACCAGACTGTCTGCATCTTCCAGCTTTTCCTTTGTCTTCTCACAAAGTAACGCTGCCTTTCTCTCTATTAGTTCCAATTGAACCTCAGTGTGTCACTTGATCTGTGAACATAAAACTCGTACATTTTGGCATTTGGCAGGAAGGCTGATCGAAACGTGTGTGAGTTCATGTACGAGACGAACAAAAACACCGACTCCGTGACATTATCCCGCATTCCTTCCTTTCACCTGACAGGCCTGTTAGCCACGCCCACATCATTTGCATATTTATATCTCACCACAATGTGGGATTGACAACCAATCACAGAGCGCTGCTTTGATAAGATGCTACGCAGCCTCCAGTTCTCATACAGTCCTATCAGAGACAACAACGTGCAACATGTTGTCTTTTTGTCCGATTTCAAGGTTTGGGAATTTTCCACTTGAGTCAGTGAGACATGTCTCTCCTTGGTTCCAGCAGTCTTGACATGAAACACACCAACACACTGCTGTCAGTTTGAAGTGTGTAAACCTTCTTTTGATTAAGGCAGCAGAGAGCCAATGAGAGCAGACCCTTCAGAATCCGGAGGTCCTGAACAGTTAAAGAGACTTTGTCGACTAGAACTCATGAGATGAGTCAAAGCCACTAAATCAACCCCTTAAATTGGATTTCCTTCATCACAGTGCCAACGTCCTGTTTAAAACAACGTTAAAACCATGTTATTATTGCCGATATTATGTGAAGGCTTGAAACCCTCCTAAGGACCGAAGGCGCCATCGTGACTGTCATGACTGACTTCACACTGTAGTCAGAAGCTCTTCTTTGACATCTGGAGGCTGAAAAGGGTCGAGTTTGATTCCCATTGACTGACTCCATGTTCAGTTTAGGAAAAGCTGTCCTTGTCAGAGTCAGGGGAAGGGGGCCGCGAGATCTCCAAGAAGGAGCCAGACGACTTCCTGGATTTGAGAAGTCGCAGCATCTCGGCCAGCTGAGTCTCCAGCCCTGCCATGCGACTCTTCAGAGATCTCATGTCTCCTCTTAATTCTTGTTTCAGCTCGAGGAAAGAGGCTTGCATGCTCTGCTCCGGTATTGGACAGAAGACTCTCTTCTCGTCAGACTGGACTGGGCTTTGCTCCTGTGGCGTTCTGGCACCGCCAACACTGTCCAAACGGAGGTCACTCTTTGTGATGCCGCTGTCACAGGAGTCCGTTTTCTTGAGGGACATCTCGTCATGAGACTTAGTTCTATCGGGCAGTGTCTCCATGGACTCGGCCTTAGAGACGCTGCTCCATGACTCGGCCTTCACGACTGTCTCCTTGAATCGTCCCCAGCCTTTAGCTTTGGAAGGCTCTGCAGATTTGCAGCCAATCAGGTTTCCGTTTTGGGTGGCAGCAGCATGGAGCATTACCCTGCTGGAGGTCCTGGATGAAGAGGATGCGGCGGATGTTGAGGAGGTGGTGGGTGTGGCTGGACTCTCAGTCACCATGACTATACTGGTGGAGGCCAGCACTTCTGGACCTCTGGGCGGCTCCAGGGGAACGACGCCTTTCTCCACATCACCAGCGCCCTGATCGACCCGCTCGGTGGCGAGCCGTGCCTCCCTTTGCTGCCGGAAACGCTGAAAGAGCCGTCGCACCGGATGATCTGGAGGGAGGTTCAGAGGAGCCTCGTTCTTCCTCTTCAACATCTCCTCCTCCTCACGTTTCACATCACTGATCTTCCGGAAGACGATCTGTAGAAGGACAGGAAACCAGAGAAATGATCAGAATGGTTTTACTTTGTCAAACAAAAATTTAAACCAAAACCTCAAAGACCCTGGCCACTGGACTGAAAAGTGATGTGGTCTCCAAACACGTCCAAAAATATTGTACACGACCTGAAAAGGTGATTCTTCTCACAAAATCCAAAATGGACCTGACTCTGAAACTGAGTAACTCAACAGGACCTGAAAATCTTGTCATAACTGACCGCCAGTGATTTAACTTCTCGCCTTCCTGCAGTGATTTTACAACAGTCCTCCAGGACACAGTGGCATCACTGTCACCATTGGTGATGCTTAAATTATCTTAAAGATTTTGTCACTGAATGTAATCCAGGGTTACATCTCCCAAAAACATCCCGTAAACGTTTCATTAATAGATTACAGGAAGCGCCCACCACTCCTTTAAAGTGTTAATACATTAGAAAACATGTAATATCATTTCCACAATATATAAAAACATAAAGTTGACATTATGGGATTTTAAAGCTACACGACCAACTGCGTGCGTGATGGAGCATCTACTGCTTCTGCTGTTAAAACTAGTCATTTCTTATTGAAGAAACGTCTCTGTGCTGCAGAGTGTTGAAAAATCAAGAAGGATCCCATTTTTCCAACCTTTTGATCAAAATGTCAGTGTAGAAAAATGGAGCAAATACTTCCAGATGAAAGACCTTCAGACAAAATATCTTTCCTTTTTCCTTTTTAACTCTCCAGTAATGAAATGAAGTGCTAGAACATGTTAAAGTGTTTGCGGCACTTCATTGTATTTTGTTCCCATCGCTTCCCTCCCGTCCTGTCATCTCTACTGTTGTTGTCCAATGAAAAGGCACAAATTACTATTACTCTTAGGGTCACTGTTGGAAAAAGACAAATTGAGATTTTAGGAATAACGTGAGAAAAACATTGTAATGTCATGAGAATTATTGTTATATTATTATAATATTGTTCAAATAAAGTACAAGAAGACGTTTGTGTCGAGAACAAAGTATCATACGTTATGATTAGAGTGAGTAAAAAAGATTACAAGAGCACTGGCACGTTTATTGACAAGAACCAGGAAAAGAGATCATATGACTCCAGTATCAGCATCTCTACACTGGTTACCTGTAAAATCCAGAATAGAATTTAAAATCCTTCTCTTCACCTATAAAGCCCTTAATGTTCAGGCAGCATCATATCTCAAAGAGCTCATAGTACCCTATTACTCCACTAGAGCCCTGTGCTCCCAGAATGCAGGGCTCCTTGTGGTTCCTAGAGTCTCTAAAAGTAGAATGGGAGCCAGAGCCTTCAGCTACCAAGCTCCTCTGTCTGTCTGCCTCTGTCTGTATCTCTCGCTCTCTGTCTGTTCTCTCCCTCTCTCCGTGTCCGTTTGTGTTTCTCTCTCTCTCTCTCTCTCTCCGTGTCTGCCTATCTGTGTTTCTCTCATTGTGTGTCTGTCTGTCTGTATTTCTCTCTCTTTGTGTCTGTCTGTCTGTGTCTATCGATGGGTGTCTGTCACTCTGTGTCGATCTGTCTGTGTGTGTGTGTCTGTCTTTCCCTGTGTCTGTCTGTCTGTGTCTCTCTCTCTGTGTGTGGAGACTGGATATCCGAGACGTGGTGCCGTCTGGATGAACACGGGTCTCGTCGAGTGGATGCGGACACCTGCTGCTGCTACTGTTGTTATTAGTGTAGCTGCTGTTGTCAATAACATTGTAGCTGCCATTGCTTTGCATATTCTGTATGCGGAAATTGTGGAATTGTACTGTGTTACTGTATGTTCTCTTCCATCCTGCTCTCACCTTACCCCCCCCACCCTCTATATCTTCTTTTTTCTCTCTCTACCCAACCGGTGGAGGCAGATGACGCCCACCAAGACCCTGGTTCTGCCTGAGGTTTCTGCCTGTTAAAGGCAGTGTTTCCTTGCCACTGTCGCATAGCGCTTGCTCATGGTGGAAATGTTGGGTCTGTACATATAGAGTTGGCTTGGACTTGCTCTATCTTAACAAGTGCTATGAGATAACTCTGTTATGATATAGCGCTATATAAATAAAATTGAATTGAATTGTCGTGGACCAGGAGGAACCCAGGACCCACTGCACTAACGTACGGTCTGACAATGGGTCCAAGGATTTCATCCCGATACCTAATGGCAGTCAGGGTGCTGTTGTCTAGCCTGTAGAGGTCTGTGCGTCCCTCCATGGATCTGCCTCCCCAGACCATCATTGACCCACCACCAAAGCGATCTTGCTGAACGATGTTACAGCTTCTCCAGACCCTTTCACGTCTGTCACATGTGCTCAGTGTGAACCTGCTGTCATCTGTGAAAAGCACAGGGCTCCAGTGGCAGACCTGCCAATTCTGGTGTTCTATGGCAAATGCCAATCGAGCTCCACGGTGCCGGGCAGTGAGCACAGGGCCCACGAGAGGACGTCGGGCCCTCAGGCCTCCCTCATGAAGTCTGTTTCTGATTGTTTGGTCAGAGACATTGACACCAGTGGCCTGCTGGAGGTCATGTTGTAGGGCTCTGGCAGGGCTCATCCTGTTCCTCCTTGGACAAAGGAGCAGAT